>JAJSOF020000042.1:10079736-10161155 GCA_025594305.2 Periplaneta americana
TCCAGTATCCCTGCTTTCTTCTCTCGATCTCCATACAGTCTATATTAAATTAATGTGTTTCAAAGACAATTCCATCAGCTAGGGCAACAAGATGGATTTAAAATAAGAACAGTAAATGTAGTTCATGAGAAGAAGGAGTCATTGCTAGAATGTTTTCAAACCATAATGGAATGTGAAACATCTAACAACATCACAATAAATGAGGCAAGCGCCCTGGTGCGTACTCTTGAAGATCCTGAATTCAATTTCTGGCTCAGTTATTTTTTTCATTTATTGATGTATCATGTAGATATATTATACAACCAACTGCAACATCGCCAGTTAGATATTTCTAAGGTTCAAATCTGCAAATAAAAAATTAAATTATGGTTTATTTAACGACACTCGCTACAGCAGGCGTTATATCAGCATCGCCCAGAATTTTGTCCGCAGGATTCTTTTAAATGCCAGTAAATCTACTAACATGAGCCTGTCTCATTTAAACACAACTTACAAGATAAGGCGCATGGAACTAATATTTAAATAAAGTAAGTTGCTTGGTTTATTTTTGTATGCAGCCTCCCTTAATTCAATACCCACGAGCCGCCACTGTCCACCAGTATTTAATTGCCATTCATGTGTCTGTACAAAATCCACTCGTGCTGCCACGACATTATTTCAAAATAAATGACCGAAATATACGCACTCTACATCATACTATGATTCATAAGTTTCTCTATAAATTTCGGGAAACAGGAAAAGTATATGATGAGTTACAAAGAAAACATTGTACAGTGCTGAAGCACAAACATAAAATGCTACTGGGAATGTTACTGCAACATTATGTTCAGCATATTTCTCAAGTAATGAGACTTTTCTACATTTTCGAAAAGTTGGACACGAAATTACTTACGTTAAAATCCAGTAGCTTTACCATGGTGAACGGTCTGCACAAGAGGGAAACAAATTACGAACTATAAAGAATACTGTTCGAGTTTGGGATTCATCCACAAGAGCGTCACGACACGAGATTTTACTCACCCGGTTGAGGATTGACTACTGTCATCTGACACATGGCCATCTCCTACATGGCGAGCCTCAGCCGGAGTGTGATATGTGCCGTGTTCCATCTACAGTGGAACATTTTGTATTACATTGTAGAAAATATGACTCTGTCCACCGGCAATATGGAATTCGGCCTACACTACGTGACGCTCTTGGAAATGATTTTAATTGTGCAAATGCAGTTCTGAGACTTCTATCGAATACAGGATTGGATAAGGTGATTTAGTTTTTATTGACCCGTTTTACTTATCCTCTGGAGGTCACATTTGTTGATTTGTATTTGATTTTATATCGTTGACATTTCGGACTTTATACATCCGAATATTTTATAAAATTTTATTGTTTTTGAAATCTGATATATAATTTATCTCTGGTGGCCTTAGATTTATTATTTTATTTGTTCGTTTGAATACCACCTAGGGTCCTAGAATTGCTCACTTTTACGATTCTGTACAAATCACCTTGTGATACCGCATTTGTGTACCTCGTTTTGCCGTGACAACGCTTTTTAGTTTCTTTAGCACTCTGATTATAATATTATTTATGTCTTTGTTTTATGAAGAATTTTTAGATAAGGGCGCAAATAGCCATAGTAGCTGACGCGCCCTTTTTAAACCCTACTACTACTATTTACCATGGTGGAAAGTTTAAACTAAATGATATGATGTATTTAGGAGTATATGTACATTTTGTGAATGGATTTTGACTTAAAGTGCAAGATGGAGAAATTAGTTTAAATCACATTTTGTTTTCAATTGAAGATTCCTTGAACTTAATTGCATATGTAACAAAGCTGACGATATTGGAATTCCGAAATACTTAATCTACTACTACATGAGAAACCACTTCCCGACCAAAGAATAGGAGTGTGGCTTGGTGTTAACAGGGACGGAATAGTGAGCCCATTTGTTTTTAGGAAAAATTTATGTGATTTACAGGGTGTCAAAAATTAAACCTAGAAACTTCTCTGGAACGACCGTCAATTAAAAGAAACACACAAAAGCGAAAGGTTTCAATTTTCTAAATCAAATAGTTCTTCAGAAGTCGGATAAACACGATTTGTGATTACACAGTGTGTTGGTGTACATATTTACTTTACATTTGCTGTCTGGCATCGAAATATTCAACTTTTGGAATCAGAGATCAACTCTCGACAGACTGCCTAATCACTCTGAATTCTGTTGAATTTAAAAAGTTCAAATCATTCAGCGAAAAGAAACAAAACGTCGGAAATCACTGTCCTAATAGAACTACTACCACAATTAAGTTGTCAATCTATTTGTGAAAAGTTTTACTGACAGTCACCAAAATCCGTCAAAACTAATTTCAACTAATAAAAACTAATTTAAACAAATGCTGTTGGTTCAATTCAATCTTACCTAGTTAAAGTAGTTGTCACATATAAGTGGCAATGTATCTCTGGGTTCTCTACAGCCATTTGTAAGTAAGTAAATCTGTATGTGTAAATTTTTAACTTATATTGTATTGTAAATCCCAGCATTTCAATTCAAACATCCCTCAAGGGCTGAGAAATTGTAAAACATCCTTCAAGAGGTAAAAAGTTACTTTAAGTTATGGAACTGATCAAAATGGTCAGTTTCTTTTATATTAAACATAATATCATAATAACCATTCTCATTCACGTATTAATTACTGCTTCACTGATCAACATACACAACTATTCTTTAGAGATAAATGAAAGTGTTCTGAGTAAAAGTAAAATTTGAGAATGATTCTATCTTTATTCATTGAAGAGCAATAAAAAAAGTAACACAGCATTGAATAAAAGTTTTTTTAAACAAGAAAACTGCCTTTTTAATGCATTAATGAGGCTGGTAATGAATTTTTTAACCTTTGTTTAGTATTGCTGCTTAAAGAGGATAAATTGTACTTTCATATTCACAGTATTAAAAATTGTCAATCTAAGCGTTTGGTACCAGATTATCCCGACTTTTTTAGTGTGTCATTTTAGCCATACTTGACCTTTTGGAATACTGTGCATTTCAGTGATTTACACCGCCTATCACTGAGTTCTACGAAACTGTACAGCATTCCCCTGCAGATGCTGCTTTCTGCCGGTTCTCTGCTAATCTAGCCACTCTGTAATTATTATACGAGTAGGGTCTCAGTCAAGCAATATGTAGCCGACATGGTAGCCAATGCATGCAGTCAACTGATGTTGATTACTGAACGCATCAGCGATAATGTAGATAGGAAATATATTACTTGCAACTTACAAATGAGTTTTAAGGAACGCAGAGGTTCATTGCTGCCCTCTCATAAGACTGCCATGGATCCCTATCCTGAGCAAGGTTAATCTATTAAAGATATTTTTATTAATTTGTGCTACAGAATAATATCTGTAATATTGACAATTAATATTTGAGGAGAAAAAATTTGCTCCTGCGCCGGGGATCGAACCCGGGTCCTTGGTTCTACGTACCAAGCGCTTTGACCACTGAGCTACGCCGAATTCAATCCACAGCACCGGACCGAACCTCCCTCCTTGAATGTTTCCCTTTTGGCCTGACTCCAAGTTCGGCATATATGTTGACGTAGTGTCCAATGTCAACTGCCATTATATTAGGAGCGCACTCAGTTGAGTGACTTATTTGGCCGGGATTCCGCAGTTAAGTGCACAGTAATCTGTACAGAAATGTGCACTGCTAGCTACGAGAATATGAAAGACATTTTTATTAATTTGTCCTACAGAATAATATCTGTAATATTGACAATATTTTAGGAGAAAAATTCTCTCTGGTGCCGGGGATCGAACCAAGCGCTCTAACCACTGATCTATGCCGGACAAATTAATAAAAATATCTTTAATATTCTCATAGCTAGCAGTGCATATTTCTGTACGGATTACTGTGCATTTAACTGCGGAATCTCGGCCAAATAAGTCACTCAACTGAGTGCGCTCCTAATATAATGGCAGTTGACATTGGACACTACGTCAACATATATGCCTAACTTGGAATCAGGCCAAAAGGGGAAACATTCAAGGAGGGAGGTTCGGTCCGGTGCTTTGGATTGAATTCGGCGTAGCTCAGAGGTTAGAGTGCTTGGTACGTAGAACTAAGGACCCGGGTTCGATCCCCGGAGCGAATTTTTCTCCGCAAATATTTAAGGTTAATCTAGTCTCTACGATCATATCCCATCTCCCTCAAATCTTTCCATCTACTTCTCGGCGTCCGCAAAGGTCTTTTTCCCTCTGGTCTTCCAGTGCTGTAGTCGTGGAAAAGAATCAGTCCCATTCCGAGGCTTATGTTGAGGTTTCGTAATAGGCTGTTCTTTACGATAATGGATTGTTAGCCCTTTGCCCAACCCTTAAGCTGGAGGCCCACACCTTATGAGCTGTCCGTGACTGCTTATTCAATATATTCGAAGCTACCCTTCATACGTGGAGGCCGTCTTCTCTTTGATATTTATATGTTCATATGCATGGATGTATATTTTTCTCACCACATTGACGACTGTATAGATTGATCAATTTTCTTTTCAGCGTTGCCGATAATGTTCAGAGCAGTCTATCGTCAGAATGCGACGAGATAGCTGGTGATGGCAAATTAATACAGAGTGGCAGCAACAGACTTGATGGTTCCGGCGTTATATGCCATGATTCTATCAAGTGTAATACGTGTAACAAGGTGTTTTCAAGGCCACAATCTCTAAAACGTCATTTCCGAATTCATACATTAAAAAAGTCATGGAAATGCGATGTCTGTGGGAAGTGTTTCTCAGTGTCGGCACAACTAATAAAACATTCCCGCATACACACAGGGGTGAGGCCACACAAATGCAACGAGTGTGGAAAATGTTTCTTCGAATCATGCCGTTTAAAGGAACATGAACGCACACATACAGGCGAAAGGCCTTTCAAATGCGACGTATGTGAGAAGTGTTTCTTAGTGTCTTCTCAATTAATTAAACATTCCCGGATACACACAGGGGAGAGGCCATACAAATGCGATGTGTGTGGAAAATGTTTCTTTGAATCGTGTCATTTAAAAGAACATGTAAACACACATACAGGCGAAAGGCCTTTCAAATGCGATGTCTGCGGGAAGTGTTTCTCGCGCTCCGGAGGCTTGAGAGTACACTCACGTTTGCACACCGGCAGGACACAATCTAAATGCGATGTATGTGGAAAGTGTTTCTGGCAAGCAGCGCATCTCAAAATCCATGCGCGCCAACACACAGGCGAAAGGCCGTTCAAATGCGATGAATGTGGAATGTGTTTCTCACGGTCAGGATTACTAAAAGATCACGTTCGCATTCACACAGGGGAGAGGCCATTCCAATGCCACATATGTGGAAAGTGTTTCTCACATTCGAGTCATCTAAATCATCACATTGGGATTCACGCAGTGGAGAGGCGATTCAAATGTGATCTGTGTGGAAAGTGTTTCTCACACTCTGTATACCTAAAGAAACATTCGTTGATACACAGCGACAAAACATTCAAATGCGATGTATGCGGATTACGTTTTTCGCAATCACGACTTCTAAAGAGTCACTTACACCTACACACAGGCGACAGACAATTTATATGTGATGTGTGTGGAAAGAGATTTTCGGATGCAGGGAGTCACAAAAGACATACACGCCTACACACGGGCGAGAAGCCATTTAAATGCGATGTATGTGGAAAGAGTTTTTCGGATGCGGCATATCGAAAAAGACATAAACGCTTACATACATGCGAAAGAGATTTTGAATGTGATCAATGCGGAAAGACTTTTTCTGAATCTGGATATCTGAAAAAGCATGAATTCCTACACACAGGCGAAAGGCCTTTCAAATGTGATTTCTGTGGAAAAAGTTTCGCGCTTAAAGCTAGGTTAAAGTACCATACACGCCTTCACGCACGCCAGACGTAATTTATGCGTTGTCTGTGTAAAATCCGGAGTAATACGAAAACTGATATAGGTTACACATAGACGCTTGCATTCATGAATGTAAATTATGTGCAAAGTGAATCTAGGTTATAGGATATGCTGCAGTTCATCACACTTTTATCCTTCGAAGTAGGGGAGAGTGGTCCAGAATGAGACATGTTCCACAATGAGACATTCCCTCTAAAATCTGAATGGTTTAGCCGAGAAGTGTCTCACCCTTGTGGCAACCTACATGAACTATTAGGTAGTAAGTTTTCAAGATATCGAATCGATCACCTTCGACATTCTCGTCTTCGTAATCATTTCGCCATTTTCCAGTGTGTACGTGAATTTTTTGCCTCAGCAGTTCAAGTGTCTAGTTGTCTGTTCAGTCAGGTAATAAAAATGTGATTTAGTCCAGATCAAGTATATATTCATTTGCTACAAATTGCCGTAATCAAAAGCACCTAGTTGTCTTAGGAAGTTTACCATGATCTGTTACATTGTAAGAAGTATTGTGGGGCAGAATGAGGCACTACTAAATTGCTGTCTCATTGTGGACCACGTTAATACGATCAATTATGTACAATTACGTATTTGATGTTTCAGAAATGGCTAAAAATCGCAAAATTAATATAAAGGATCCTTCACAGCTGAAAGTATGTAATATGCTGTAAAACTTGTTCTAGAAAAAAAAAATAAGCATTTTATAGGGCAAGAGATAAATGTGATTGCCATTCCAGACACTGGCATACTATCTTAAGAAGACTCCCATAAAAACAAGAGCTGGAAAGAAGGCAGAGAAAGAATTAAAACAAAAAAAATAATGTAATGATGAAGGAAAAAAGTTACACAGAAGATATCTCATCCCTCTGAAGAGATAGATGTAGCAAATTCTAACCATTCATCTTCTGGACGTGATTTCGAAGTTGAAAATTATCTGTCATCAATGGACCAACAACCGAAGAAGCAGATGTGAATGACTTTGTTCTTGTAAAATTTCAAGGTAGTGTGAAACATTTATTTCGTATTGGAAAAGTGCTCTCTTGTAGCACTAAGAATTACAGTGTTTCATTTCCAAGGAGAAGTGCTAATATAGGAACAGTTTCATTATTCCAGAAGTGCCAGATGAAGCATTGGTTAATAAAACTGAAATTACAATGATTTTGCCAAAGCCACCAACTTGTCAGACAAAAAGGCAGCATCGAGTTTGCTGGTAACATTCATTGACTCCCTGACACATAACCTGACTACATAGCATATATATATATATATATATATATATACTCATCTGATGTTTGTAGAAGTCATATATGTCACTTCTTTGATATCATAATTATATTAATCCATCAGAAAATAAAGTGTCTCATTGTGGAACTGTCGCTGTCTCAAGGTGGAACACCATGGTCCACTACGAGACATTTTGCCACTTTGTATGAGTCAGCTTGTAATCTGAAAATCATGATTAGCACACATTTTTTAGATAAATTATAAAATGTAATAATGCTCGAACATTGTTCACAGATAAATGTCAATATCCACTGCAAACATTAATATAAACAAAAAATTAACAAATTTTCCTCTCTCAAGGTGGACCACTCTTCCCTACAGTGCCGATATTTTTAATTTTAAATTGTAAAAAAACTTATCCTATATTCTAAAAATTAGCCCAGGGTTTGCTGCCATACGATCGAACTAAATAATGAATGTTTACATCATAAACATATTTACGTGAAGACAGTGACAATACAAATTTACATAGTTTTAAATGTATATCCTGTTCTCAGCTAGTTGTACATATATTAAATTCCATACATTTTGTCTGTATTAATATTATATTAAATGCAATCATTTTCTGAAAGAATAGTAAGAGTGTTGTATTGTTTATTTGTGTGTGGGTTTGTTTTTTCTTTGGTAGTTTCTGTTTAGATGCTGATTTTAGTGTAAGAGTATTTACACTCAGATGCTTGGGAATATATATATATATATATATATATATATATATATATATATATATATATATATATAATTGTTATTTTCTGTGAGTTCCTAAGAAAGCAGTAAATGTATATATACCGTAAGATAATTATATAGATATAATATGCTTAATACTCGTTTTATCGTCCACACCTGTGGAGTAACGGTCAGCGCGTCTGGCCGCGAAACCAGGTGGCCCGGGTTCGATTCCCGGTCGGGGCAAGTTACCTGGTTGAGGTTTTTTTCCGGGGTTTTCCCTCAACCCATTACGAGCAAATGCTGGGTAACTTTCGGTGCTGGACCCTGGACTCATTTCACCGGCATTATCACCTTCATTTCATTCAGACGCTAAATAACCTAGATGTTGATACAGCGTCGTAAAATAACCCGTCGTTTTATCGGAGTATGGTGACGTCCATCAATGCTCCTGATAAAAACATGTAATCCTGCATAATTTGAAGGAAAGTATCTTGTCCTTCTCATTGGAGTTAAGAAAAATGTGTTATATACTTTACTCTCATTCTAACATCATACCTAGTGGTTTGTAGAGCTCTCTTTTACTAAATTGAATCATATTGTTGAGAAAATCATTCCGAAGTTCCGAAGTTAGGGAAAAAGTCGTGTTATATGCACTTTATAGCGAAAATAAATTACCTTGGGTAAATATTTAATAAAAGTTGAAGTCAGTTATTTAAATACATCAAGATCAATGAATCTATTATGTCTTCAGAGCCAGGGAAGTGTAAATGATTAAATTCCTTTTCAAATTATAAAATTACATTGAATGTAATGTTTGTGAAAAGTTGTAGGTGGTTCTACTAAATTGTGCAGGTACTGTATGTATGCTAAATTGTTAGATTTTGTTTTTAATGTTATAATTGCCATAAGCTCTTTGATATTACAAGGTTCCTCTACATTAGAATGAGGAAATTTACAACGTCTGTAAAATCGTAGAGCAAGTTGAGATTCGAATATGAGAAAAAAAACTTCTATGGAAGGATTCACATTGTTGTAATATCTGGAATTCCGTTGATACAATGGACCAAACCAGAGTTACTGGTAATATATTGATCAATTATTTATATGTATCAGTGGCAAATAATGCAGTGAGTTATCGGGAACGAATTAAAAATATTTCCCTGCTATTGACATGTACGCAAAACAATTCTTATGACAAAATTTCTAAATTTTCAATCATTTGAAACCAATCCAAACGAGAATTGTGTTCCCTTTGTCAGTACATAACCGAGCTGATGTGTTGAAAATCTGTAATCTGTGTTGGTCCTTCAGCTTCGGTCTGTCTACTGCAGCGATTACTGAGTCAATATTTTGAATATGTTTCTGAAGTGAAACATCTTCAGCCAACGTGTCAGTCTAATGTAATGAAAGAAAATTCTGTGACGGAAGCTTTAGTCGGTGCTGTACCTATATGTAGTTTTTCTGTTATCGATTTATTTTGGCGTAGAGGAAAAAATATGAAGTAAAATTAAATAATGGACTACATTTGCTAAATCTACTCTGTGTCACTCCAGTTAACCATCCAAAGTACGGTAGTGGGAGGCAGCTGTTTTCTCCAATTTGCCTGTTGAAACCTGTCGTAAGATTGTGTTATGCCTCAGGGCTTAAAGAAGCCCTGTAACATGATTTCCATTTAGGCATTAATTTCGAGACAATCCAGGAAAAGTTTCTCGATAAGGTGAATGCAGCGTATTTATATTAAGCTAGAAACGCAAGGTAGTCCCAGCTTACGAAATATGTGGTTAAGCAGCGTTTCTCTCCTGAGAACGAGGAGAGTGGCGAACCTCTGACTCGATAAAAGTTATGTCGCACGTGTATGTATTATGACGAAGCCTATCACTGTATGTTTAATGGCTTAATAAATTGAATTGAATTGATCGACAGCGATGAAAGTAATTGTTAAATATTATGTTTTATTTAACGACGCTCGCAACTGCAGAGGTTATATCAGCGTCGCCGGATGTGCCGGAATTTTGTCCCGCAGGAATTCTTTTACATGCCAATAAATCTACTGACATGAGCCTGTCGCATTTCACACTTAAATGCCATCGACCTGGCCCGGAATCGAACCCGCAACCTTGGGCATAGGAGGCCAGCGCAATACCAACTCGCCAACCAGGTCGATGCGATGAAAGTATTCTGGCGCCATGAATCACAGCTGGACTAATCACATTGGTCCAGTGAAATTAATAATGTATTTTAATTGGTTAACACTAGGATGCATAACATGGGTCCATTGGACCCGGCGGAATATTTAATAATTTTTTTCTAAATAACTAATTCATAGTATGACTGTACCCAGCAGGTATGCTACTGTTACTTCCTTTATACACCTATATCACATTTGGTATTTTATTTTTATTTTATTATATATGTTTTTATTCGTGTTCATATAGGTATTAATACTACACTTTTACATAACATGTGTCCAATAGACCCATTGCTTAAATTGTTTTATTATCGTAAGAATTATTGTAGTCTGCCATCTAAATAGATTCCTATGAACTACTAGAACAAATTTTCATGAGCTGGCAAGATTTCTACGGTTGAAAAGTGAAATTTCGGCCGACGATGAGGAATATATATCTCCAGCAATTGATGACAATACTCCGGATGAAGATGAATTTTCTTCTGCAGAACTGGATATTGATGGTGTGATAAAGAAGATGAAATGTGGATGCCTATTTCACACCAGTCGACAATCAAAACACATAGAGGAGAATATACGAGTATTGCTTCTAATGGGATGAAATGGAGGAGAGAAACGCGTGCTCAGAGTAAACCTCCTCTCCACAACATTGTAAGATTTGTATCAGGTCCTTCAGGGGTTATAGGAACTGCTACTCTCAGAGGTGCGTGGGATTTATTGATCCCACAGAATATTTTGGATGAAATTGTGAGATGTATCAACTTAGAAGCAAAAAGGTTCTATCTACTAAAGAAAAAATGGCAAGAAGTATCAATAGACGAAAAAGTTGCTTTTCTTGGAATTTTGTTGCATATGAGAGCTGACATATCTTGGGATGTTCCAATAAGAGAATTTCTTCTTGGTAAATTTTCCAACCCATTTTATAGATATACAATGTCTGTGAATCATTTTGAAGCTATGAGAAGATTTTTAAGGTTCGATGATAAGAGAACACGGAAGGTTAGATTACAAACAGATAAACTTGTTCTTATTTCTTATGTGTGGCAAATATTTACGGAACAGTGCAGAAAAGTAGTGGTCCCACAACCAAATGTCACAATATATCAGTAGCTTGTTTCGTTTAGAGGCTGTTGTAGTTTTGTACAATATATGCCAAAGAAGCCAGCGAAATACGAGATCAAAATTATGTGGATGTGTGAAGCAGCAACTGGTTACGCCGTTCACTGGATTGTATATTCAGGGGAAAAAATCGGAGAACCGCCACAGAAGGATTTGGGTCTCAATATTGTGAAGTTCCTAAATCGCTCTGAACTTGGTACAGCCCGAAATATTACTATGAACAATTATTTTATAAATGTACCTTTGGCGCAATATATGTTGGAGAAGAAAGTGACAATTGTGGGATCAATTAGGCAAAAACAAGAGAAGCATTCGAAAAGAAATGAAATCCAATGCAAAATCGACCAATGAACAAAAGTGTATTTGTATTTCACAAGGACATGACAATAGTTAGTTTTTACCCAAAGAAAAACAAATGCGTTATTCCGCTAAATACTATGATAATGCTGTTCAAGAACATTGCCCAAAAAAGAAACCTGAGATTGCAAATTTCTACAGTCGCACTAAGGGTGGTGTTGATGTAATGGATCAGAAAGTGCACAATTATATTTGTAAAATGCAAACCAAACACTGGTCCATGGAGCTTTGGTGTAACATTTTGGACGTTACTGCTCTAAATGCATTCATGATTTATTGTATCCAGCACCTCAGGTACCATACAGGACTTTTACACAAGTGGAGACTATTCATCAAAAAGATGTCAATGAAAATGGTCCAACCATACGTGATTAGAAGATCGTTCAATCTCCGTCTGCATAAGTCGATTTATGTGGACATGGAAAAGTTCATCACTAACCTAGGTAGTAGTGTGCAAAGTAACAACAGTAGTGGCAACCATCAAAACAAGAAGAGGAGATGTTTCCTATGTCCTACAACGACAGATAGAAATACCGAATCTATCTGCTACAAGTGTCCACCTCTGCTTAGGCATGTGGCCGTGAGGCCAGCAGCCGGCTAGTAGGTCTTGGCCCTTCGTGGGCTGTAGCACCACGGATTATTTATCATTATTATTATTATTATTATTATTATTATTATTATTATTATTATTATTATTATTATGTGTTTCTGTTGTAATAAGAAGAATTTATATTCAATCGCTACTTAGTTATCAAACTATATTATTTTCTTTGCCCAAAGAAAAATATTAGGAACCTACATTATTATCTTGTAGAAATAAATGAATATAATTATATTATGACAGCGACGTGAGGTTCGAACTCACTACCAGCGTCCCGCAAGAGAGCAGACCGCGCGTGAGCCGACACAAACTCCACGGAGCACTGAGGGACGGCGCGCGGCGGAGAGAAGAGAGGGGAAATGGCCTACGCGGCGAGGGAAATTGCGCGCGCATCTGGTGCTGGTAGAGAGGAGAGGGCTCTGGATTGTTCTGGAGTGCTATCTCTGGAGACGCGTCGAACTTTCGAGGCTACGTCGCTGTTGCTATAAAAGAAGAAACGCCAGCGAACTCGAGCAGTTTCAGTTGATTAGTCAGCCAGTCAGTGAGTAAGCCAGAGCAAGCAAGCCAGTCTTGTGTACCGGACATCGGCTCGAGTGTGCGTCCGCAACTGTGACAGCATCCGAAGGCATGAGTTCGAGTGCAGTGGACCGCAGTTGGAGGGACCTGAGTTCGAGTACAGTGAACTGTCTCTGAAGGTCTGTGGTTCGAGATACTGTGAACTCGAGTGACTGAGCTAGAAGAACTGTGAACTGAGAATTGATAGTTCTGATTTGTAAATAGTGCTTTGTAAATATTAGTTAAGATTAACAGTTCATTGTTGTTCGTAATAGTCCAAGTAAATTGACATTGCCGTCAGTGGAGTGCTATAAAGAATACTGTGTTGAGTGAAAATCCTATTGTTGACGAGAGAGTTTAAGGTGAATTTTAGAAAGGAATTATTGTTGGAAGAATAAAATTCCATTGTTGAGTTGAAATAAATTAACAATATATTTGTATATTCACCTAAAACTTGGTTATAAAATTTTATATTATTTTCCACAATTAAAACTCCTAAATTTAAATTAAATTGAATGATAGATTAAAATTATTCCATTTTTACGTGTAATTCCTCATTGGATAGCATACGGGTCCAATGGACCCATGTTATGTAAATGTGTAGGAAACGTAGCTCATGCATCTTAGGGTTAAATTAAAAAGCGCATTGTTCGAACTCATTTCTTACGTAGTCCCAACAAAGGTACTTATTACTGTATTGCACCGAATGGATTTAATTGTAATAGAGGATTGAATAAGATGGCATCCTAAAGCATGTATAGGTATAAACAAAAAAGGACCTAATGCCCATCTCACCTGCTGGGTAGCGTGCGTGGGTGATGCCACAGTCGGGAACCTGGCAAAAGAACATAAAAAGCGCTTTGTTGGAGGACGAAGGGACAGTCATAGTGGAGAAAGAGGCTGAAGCAAGGAAATAGATCATAATGGCGTCAGATCCGTCTATGGATATTTCATGTAAGTAATTCATCATCTTTGTCTGTAAATTCAATAAATCAAATATAGTTTTGTTCATAATTAAATTAATCTTGAATCTGAGTTGAGAAACCAAGTAATTTTCCTATATATCCTGAGAGAATCAGTTCATTCAGTATAAGCGTCCCTTTTTTTTCCATTATATTATAATGGTGGTGTCAGAAACCCTGATAAGTTTCAGTATGGTACGAGTATTTAGTGGGAGTCGAATGCAGTAGTCCTCTGTCCAGCAAACCATGCGACCAAAATTTTCGCGTACGACAACTGCTTTCATTCTGCGCGAAAAAATAAAAGAATAATCCGGAAAACTAGTACTTACAACGAAATCATAGGATCATCACTAGTAACTGCACTTCTGAGATAACTAAACCTAATAGATATAATAATAACATTATTTAAAAGTAATCCTAAAATTAATTTACGTAAAATGGAAATAATATAAAGTTCAATTCCACCCGCTATTTTTCTTCTTCATTCATAAATAATCTCTCCCAGGGTTCTGTAAAGCATTGACACAAAAACACTACGAAATCTTTAAACTTCGCAAGCTGTAGATAAATTACCTTCTACTTTCAAAATATTTTTTTCTTGAAAATGGTGGATCTCTCTTTAATATGGTTTGGGATATTTTATTAACATATGATGTAGTTTCTGGTTTCTTTTGCGCTATTTCGCCGGTACCCTGTATGGATGGGCGGCCCAACTGTATTAGAGACAGCGGCAAGAAATGGTATTTCGCGGGTTTGCGCTGTACCTATAGTAAGATGTAAAGAAGAAAAAATTATAGACATCTTTGTCACATGGTTGTTTTTACCAGCGTTGCCAACCGTGGCCGAATTCGGCTAAACGTAGCTTAATTTTTAGTCATGTAGCTTGTAGCAGAATGGTCGTAGCCGAATGTCAAAATGTAGCCGAATTGAGATTCAATCGAGCGACCATGTGTGAATACTCTACTTTTATGTATAAACACTTTCTTTTAACAAATTTATTTTCTCATTTTAATACCCACCAGAATTTCCTCACTTCCTCATTAAAATTACAAAAACATAATGGTAGAAACTTTGTGTCACAGACTGAATTCTGAACAATGTGACCCACATTTATGGCAAGGATAGCATTGCTATTTTCAGTTTTATTTTCCTGTTATGTGAATAGCGTTTATTACCTAACTGACAATTTCTGTACTCATGAATTTGCAGACACCCGTCAGGCGGTTTATTAGGGGTCGCCTACCCACCAAAAGTAAACCAGTAACCTAACAGTTCCTCTGTTGGTGAACTTCCCGGCACACAGCAGAGTTTTTATTAAGGGTCGCCAACTCCACAAAAATAACCGTACTCCGACTTCAAATAACAATGAAACTTATGCCTCTTAGGACCGATTGCAGAAACGATGACCGATTTTAAGACTTAGACACTGTTTAACTAAACAACGTCTAAGTTACGTACGAATTTCCGTTGCTTAAACAATGTTCAGCCGGTATTTAGTAAGATACCGTTTTAGTTGCGGTTTTAGCTGGGAAGGAGAAGTATGGAGTATCTTGCATTTAGATTCTTTGCCGATCAACAATGGCGGAGCCAATGGACAGTCCTACAACAGTGAAACTTTGGAGAAGAAGAAGGCGGCGTGGAGGAAAATAACAGAAAGCGAAAGCTTGCTTCTTTATGTCTCAAAAGCATTACTACGATCAAGCAAAAGATTGCGACGTAGAGGAGGCCGTCGAAGTAGAAATAAATATCTCCGGAACCGTCTCAACACACCAATATAATTAACGTGCTCCATTGAATTTACACTGATACACTCGTTCCTTGTGTGAGATTGAGGTTAAACAGTGTTCTAGATGCTGTTTAAACATCGACTGCTAAACATCGGTTTTAGACATCGTCTACTATTAAACATCGTCTTCGCAACGTGGCAGCCATACTTAGGTATTGTTTAACCTTAAACATTGTCTAAATATTGTTTCTGCAATCGACCCTTAGATTTTAAAAACTGGCTCTTCCCACGCATATCTATCCCATTGTCCACTTGTTGCGACACTTGGTGCAAAACATTGTAAACATCATAACATTGATCCTCGGTTCTATTTATTACTCAAGAATAAGGGCTATCTCTAAAGTTCTAAATTTTAGAACTTAGAATCTAAAATATCTCCAGACATACCACACTTTACGAAAGGTCTTCTGATGATACAGGTGTTTAGGCCTACAATGTTTTGCACAAAATGTCGCAACAAATTGGCAATGAGATAGATATGAGTTGGAAGGCCGGGAACGGCCAGTTTTCAAAATGTGCGAGTCTTATGTTTCATTATTATTTATTTCCTTTTATGGCGTCTTCCCCCGTCAGTATACTGGAAATAAGGAAAACAGTCTTACATGTGTCTTATTTCCAGTCAGTCGAGTTCTACTAAGCTAGGACATACTTAGTAAATGTAACTTTTTTGTGCAGTTTAGTGTAGTGTGTTGTGATTTCATCTTGAGTTCTGACAGTGAGTGTCAATCATCCAAAAGGAATTAATCCACGTAATAAGCTTGCTACGAACACACTGATTGGTCTCCTGTTATCATCGCATGCTAAGATCAATGACAAGTCAGTGTTATATCCTAAGGCAGGACCAAGTGACCAACAACAGGAAGAAAAAGAGGTTGATGGCTTCTTCAATGTGTGTTAGTGTTACAAAATTGTAACTGTAAATATGTACCTATAAATACGTAGACAAATACGTAAACACGTGGACACTGTGACTTTTTTTTTTTTGTATGTGTTAGCAAGTGTTATCAGAAGGATCAACTAGATTTCATTAGGTGAGTTAATAAATACCGGTACTTTCCCTTTTTTATATTGCTGCATGCTTTGTAGAGTGGGTTAACAACGCTTTACCAAACCTACAGTATAGAAGTGTGTTGATAATTAGGCCTATGTATTGATTTTTCGGTTTGTAAAAAATAATAATGATTACTATGAATATTAACATTAATAACCTCATTAATAATAATAATAATAATAATAATAATAATAATAATAATAATAATAATAATAATAATAATAATAATAATTGTATTCCTAGCTCTTTCGAATTATTTTTATTAAATTAATATAACGCGCAATGAAATCATCGTTAAACGCAGCAGATTGAACAACATATACACAAATTCTTCAAGTTTTGAGCGTAGCTTAATTTCAGTCTTTGTAGCTGAATTTCGGGATGTTTGTAGCCGATTCGCTCGTGCTCAGGTTGGCAACGCTGGTTTTTACGTAAACTGGTATCAGAGCTGCCTTGATCACTTCATTGTGGACATGCACACATAAATTCACATTATTAGTTTTATGCCTGTTAATTTGTATTAATATTAGACGTGGCTAATGCTGCAGACTGTCAGCTGAAACAAATATATCTTCCACTATATTCTTCCACAGAGGTAAGTATATTTTTACATTACATTCTATATAACCGTAAATTACGTACTCATTTTCAAAACAGGACTTGGATCAAACCAAGATAGAACTGTTGAAATAACAGCACCCACACACTTTTTGTCTGCATTCCAATCCATCTCTGCTTTGTTGTGTACGTCTGTTCATAGTGGAGAAATTTATTTTATTCTTTGCACTGCTGTATAAAAATTGGGGCCAGTCTTTGATATCGCTCCCAACAACACACACCACTAATGTCTAAGGTTAGTGGGTTAGTTGAAGCATTATTTCAGTTACTGTAACGGCTCAACGTTTGGTTGCACTGAGTTGCTTGTCTTGTATCTTGATCATAATAATAATTATATCCATGAGCAGTCGACCTGGTTGGCGAGTTGGTATAGCGCTGGCCTTCTATGCCCAAGGTTGCGGGTTCGATCCCGGGCCAGGTCGATGGCATTTAAGTGTGCTTAAATGCGACAGGCTCATGTCAGTAGATTTACTGGCATGTAAAAGAACTCCTGCGGGACAAAATTCCGGCACATCCGGCGACGCTGATGTTGCGAGCGTCGTTAAATAAAAAACATAACATATCCATGAGCAGGCTTGAGATAAGATGTTTAATTCCTAAGTTATTGATTGTTGTCAGCTTGCCGGTGACTATATACATCAATATTATTTTCTTTGTTTACTTTCTACTTATAAAGTAAACTCGTATTAAAACAATTATATTTTGTGAGGGGGATAGAAGTTATTCCTGGCAGAGATGTTAATATGAAATTATGAGAGGGGGAGCTAACTTCCCAACGGGGGGGAATCCCCCTATTCACCCCGTTAATTCGCACTCTGAGTATGGGGACATACAGAAGTTTCACCAATGTTGAATTGCTAGTATAGTGAGGTTAGTTGGGTACGCGCCCAGCTATCAATGTGTTGGTTACCGCGAGGAACACGCGCGCGTCTCCTGCACTTTTAGGCCTACAATTCTACTGACAATGCTTAAAATTTACAGTACTTACTAAGCTCACATTCGTTGCTCAAAATGTCCTCCATTTACTGCAACACACACTTGACATCTTTTTATGAAATTTGCAGTCACTCTCGCAAGTTCTTCAGCATTGATAGAATTTATTGCATCTCATATATCCTATTTAAGTTCGTTTATGGAGTGTGGATTTCTTTCATTCTGTAGGGCCCTAATTTAAGTAATTTTGTCGCTACACGAGCAGAACTTTTACTTATTCCAGTTTCCACTGAACGTCTGAGGGATTTTTGATGACTGTTTCGATCTTTCATCAATCTCGTCTAATTACTCTTCCTACAGAACATGGCGTTCTCTTTTCGATTTTTCATCGTTTATCGAACCTGTCCGCATGAACTTCTTATAAAGTCGTATTGTACTGGCTGTTGGAACGTGTCTCTCTGGAAATCTGTATCTTGTCGCCCCACAAGATTTTCATGTATGTATTGTATAGATAAGTACGTTCACGTAATGAACAGTAGCCTACATAGAGCACTTTGATCTTAAACTTTTAAGATTATTGGTACAGCTTTCACTGCCAACTTACTTCTCACAATACAACAGAACTAAAGTGAAACTACAGTGTCACTGATTGCTTGCGCGCCGAGAATGTGGACGCACTATTCCTGGTGTTCATGCCATCTCTTGGCGGGGAACGGCTCCTGCAAAACCCGAGCATCCCCAACTGACCTCACTGTATAACATACAGTATATCGACGGATAATGCCTTTCTAACAACTTCAGTCTTCAATTATTCGGCTTTGTTTGTAAAGTACATACAGTAACATCCCCAGAATCAACATGCTCATTTGCTCGTTTGCGTCTGTTTATTACGGAGACATGTAATTATTATTCCACATGCTAGTACAGGGATGAGACGATATTAGCTCCCAATCAAGGTAGAAGAGCTCGACCTTAATCACGAGCGCATAGCGCATCACATAGCGTCGTAACATAGACATCAGGGATGTGCATGCACATGCAGCGAATAAAGGCAGCAATTATTACAGTAACTTGCATTACTGAATTTCTGGCTATGTAATAGGGCTAATTATTCAGTTATTTAATATACATGTACATATATAAACAAATCGCAAAGGGAAAGGTTTTTTAAGAACAAAAAAGAAATAGGAAAAGTTAATTGTATGTAAACCATTTTATTGTTAAAAGCAATTATTTATTCATTGATTATTTATTATGTAAATACTTCACTTCATTGGTTAGGAGAAACTGATAGGGTCTACCTGCTCGACGTGTGTGATCTCTAAGTACTTTTGAGTATTTGTTGAAAAAATAGTCGTGATTATGTAATGAGTTTTCTTAGAGTGATTTGTGAGATGCACGTAACACGAAAAAACAAATTGATTAAATTGAGATATTGAGAGCCATCGTAATTTTTGGGGTCTATTATTTAAGGGGATGTGTATGACTTTTAAAACTTCCACAATTTTCGACCAAAATTTGTGAAATTTAAACTATATAAACAGGTCTATAATAATATCATCTGTACAAAATTTGGTGCAATTAGGTCTAATAGTTTTGAAATTATATTTTTAAATATACTGTATTTTATATTGACGTTACTAAAAAAGCTCCTTGCATCAAAGTTTTCAAAATGTTTAGTTCATATTTGCTCAAAATCTTGAAAATAGTTATTGGAATAAAAGTGAATTAGCTTTTTGAGCCTAGTAATAGTATAAGTTAAAGTGCAATCAAAGATAAAATATTATTTCTAAATTAAAGAAACACGTAGTCTAATAAAAGTAAATATCCAGAAACAAGCAACAAATAAAACATCAACAATACATTTAAAATAAATAGAAGGAATCTAGATACAATATACTGAGCCAAATTTAAATTAATTTACCTTCGATGTCAATTCCGAAATCAATTTATTTCTCTCTTCTCCTGAATAATGCCTATATTTTTTTTCATGTTGCGTCTCATAATGCCGTTTTATGTTGCTTTTTTTTTTGCAAATATTTTTTTTTTTTACACAAGAAACACTGGACTTCATCACCATGTTCGAAGCATAAATATTGTATCTTCCACTCTTCCTTGAAAGCTTTAAGCGCTTCCTTTCTGTCATGATGTGCTGTGTTCTAAGATCTGTACATCCTTTAGCAATGTTTACAGGTAAAAGAGCTCCGCGCATGCGCAGCGGGCATAAAAGAGCTCTCGCTCGAAATTATTAGTCACCATCGCAAGACTGTGCTAGTAAGTATATTAAAATAGCCGACATATTGCATATCAATTTGAGTGTCTTACTATTGTCTTTTTCAGTCGTGATGGAGGAGATCAAGATGGAACGTGAGATCGACCCCCTGACAATAGAAAGAAGTAATAACACAGATATAGGAGAGCAGAAACCTTTATATGAGGTAGACTATGTTGAGAGTGATTACTGATTACTAATTACTATTTATTTTTTAAATACGTCGTTTATAACAATACAACTTATCGTGTGGCGGAAAACCATCCTAGAATGACTCTGGGCACACACACACAGTGAGAAGGCCGATAGCTGACTCTGACCTCACGTCCGCATATCTCAGTGATGATGCACTATCGTCCATCCAGTACAGGGGTATCTTATGGTTATCGTGATGTTCTCTCCTGCCATTGTAAGTGGTCCTTGGAACCAGACTTCGCCACCTATTGTAGCTGTTCAAACTCAGCACAATGCTGAGTGGACTGTGCTGTAGTACTGAGGTTAGAGTTTCAATGCCAAATTTCTTCCCCGATCAAGATTCATATGCTATCGTGCTTGAAAAAATAATTTCTTAAACTAGAAGAGAAGGTTGTTTGTGATGACTTGCTACTAGTTTCACCAGCAAGGAAATGTTGCTGCGTAAAACATGGTATTATCTTGGTTATAACTTTGAGTTACGCATTAAATAGCCTCCATTCGAACTTATCTGCTGTAGTAATATAAGGAGAGTTGTCAGAGGTCACAGGTAATTTCTGCTTGAATCAACATTTAAGAGAACAACTCTGCTATATTATAGCACTGATTACTCTCAGAAGAAACATGTAATAAAAAAAATTAATTTTCAAATATAGGGATATTTCACAATTCCCGCCATATAGTTTTTGTAATAACTTAAGTCATTCTGAAGTGAAATTTATTTGTAAGTGAATAATATGAAAGTAATAAGCATATACTTGAACATAACAATATCATGTTATAGGTACTATTTGTTATATACAAGACTTTTCACAGGAATGGTTTTGCTATTGAATTTGGAGTAGGTACACGTGTATTCTTTGACATCAAGATTAATAATAATAATAATAATAATAATAATAATAGAGTAGACAGACTTCAAAAAGAATCACTGGGCTTTCGTGAACAACCACATATGATGATATATATTAGAAAATATTTTATTATATGTTTTTCAGGATGGAATAAAGATGGAATGTAAGGACCACAGCTATGATCTGAAATCAGGGATGGCATTTGATGAAACTCTTGTGCCAATTGACTTTCCTGGCATGAAAAGTGAAGTTGAGGTGAGTGCAGTTTACGAAGTGATTTGGTCGGTAGTTCTCCCTCTGTTATGCATTGGCTGTTACATTCAGATTATCGGGGGATATATGAATTTTGCTCTCGTGCTGTCCATTTGAAGAAATGGAAAGAAATGCTATAAATTTCTTTAATCTTTTCCACCCCAATTTTGTTATAGAAACTTCAATGCTGAACATTCACTAAATCATCTACATTTTGATGATTTCATTCCCGCATAAAATTTTTACCATCACTGTTTTAATTTAATTGACAGTACAGCATGGAATGGGCGTTGCTCTGAGTTAATCCCATGGTAGCTGACCAAAGTTGTGCTTTGTGCCTGATTTAGGAAATAATCTTAATTTTTTTTTTAATTTTAATTTTTAAATTAGTTTATTAGCCAAACTCCACATATTTGATTTCTATTTCTTGGTACCATTTATTTGTAATTACGCAATAAAGTCACAAATCACAAAGACTACTTGATAGTTTCTTTTCCATCCTCCTCCATTTTGTAGTAGCATCCTCACACTAACTGTTACTTAGGGACAATGTATTAATAGTGTCTACAATAAACCAACAGCTGGATTTTGAACAAGGAAATGAAACTAGATGAAGCTTTTCATGCAAATTATTTCATTTCTGACTGGAATGGGTACATGTGAAATAGTTGATATCAGGATTAATAATAGAGTGGACAGACTTTAATAGTCAGTGCTTTTTCGTCAGAGACTTATGTTATTTGATATAATAAATGTTCTGCATTTTGCAGGAGGGAAATGTATTAGATCCGCACGTGACTGAAATAAAGACAGAATATATGGACTACAGCTATGATGTGAAATCAGAGATGACGTTTGAGGAGTCTGCTGTGTCAGTTGACTTTTCCATCATGAAGAGTGGAGCAGAGGTGAGTGCAATTTATGAAGTGGTTTTCTTTCTTTACTTACTGGCTGCTGTATTCAGATCACTAGGGGAAAAGATTGTAGCTCTCACCCTGTCCAATTCTTCGTCCTGTAGTTCGTGAATTTTAAGTTACACTTTTAGAGTGCCACATGTTGAAAAATGCTATTCTATAAGAAACAAGATAAGAAAGAGAATTCAATATCCAATACAATGGCCAACACCTTCCTAGGACTTA
This sequence comes from Periplaneta americana, assembly GCA_025594305.2. Classification (NCBI taxonomy): domain Eukaryota; kingdom Metazoa; phylum Arthropoda; class Insecta; order Blattodea; family Blattidae; genus Periplaneta; species Periplaneta americana. The sequence goes on from JAJSOF020000042.1 coordinate 10,102,496, forward strand.
TGAATCCAAATATCTTGGAGTTATTTTCGATAGTAAGTTAACATGGAGCAATCATTTGAAATACATTTCTGAAAAAGCTCGTAAAAGATTCTCCCTTCTAAAAAGACTAGCAGGAAAGAAATGGGGATGCTCTAGGAATATTTTGAACACTACATACAAAATGTTTATACAGCCAGTGCTGACATACTGCGGAGAAATTTTAATTCCTTCAACTTTCATAAACGAAATAGAAAATGTTCAAAACCAAGCTCTCAGACTCATTACTGGTGGAATCAAAACAACGCCAATAGATTCTATGGGATTCCTCACTAATATTAACAGCATCAAAATGACAATAGAAGAAAAAGCACTGATTCAATATGAAAAACTTATCAGATTACCAGGAAACAATTGGCATTCATACAGTCCTCTCTGTAGATTGAATCCATTGTTCAAGAATAAAAACAGAAAATCAATATCCCGAATTTAGAAGAAAACTTACAAATTAAACCAAACCCTATAACTCTATTAAATATAGAATATAATATAAATTTAACAGAAGAAATACTGAAATCAGAAGTAAACACAGAAATACGGAAACAATTGTCTTTAGAGACAATTAATATTAGGTATCCTCCACAAAACTGGCTTCATTTATACACTGATGGATCCTTGATCTCCAGAGAACAAGGTGCCGGTGCAGGTGTTACGTGCTGTCTCTACTCACTTTATAGATCTCTTGGATATGGAACAACAAGTTTTGATGGTGAAATCATTGCAATAAGTGAAAGTCTCAGGAATCTTCTATGCCACATAAATAAATTTAAGAATGCAGTTATATTGTCAGACTCCAAAGCAGCTATTCTATCAATAGTCTCTAAACACACACCTTCATCTCAAACAGCAGAAATAACTAAAATGCTCTCTCTATTAATATCACTCAATAAAAGAATTGTATTCCAATGGATACCATCCCATTGTGGAATCCTGGGAAACGAGAATGCGGATGCTTTAGCAAAGAAGGGCAGCACTGCTACTTACAGACCTGTTACTAAATCTACGTATTACTCTGTGAAAAGATTTATTAAATCTACATACTTAGACTTCAACAAACAAAATTTGATAACACAATCTCAAGGGAAAAAATGGAACTGTCTGCATCAAAATCCACAGTTAATTCCCGATTTACCACGAAAATCGTCTGTAGCTGCATTTAGATTGGCAACAGGCCATGATTGTTTGGCCAAACACCTGCATAGAATTGGAATATATCAGTCCCCTAACTGCCCATTGTGCAACTCAAACCAAGAAATGGATTCAGAACACCTCAAAATCTGTGCTTCATGATAATATCTTTGAAAAATATTGGAGTGCAAGAGGTCAAATGACTTTATTGTCAAACGCCTGGCATTAGAAAACAACAACAAGATAAGGAAGAAGATTTACTCCATAAAAAATTTGCTCCAAGAATTGTCTTCTATTAGCTAAAATTCTACTAGACTTCTTACTATTGATATGCATTTCTGTGGCATCTAAAATCGATGTGCTTTTGTTCTTGTAAGTTGTGCTATCTTTCTGTTTTATTTGCTCGTATTTTTAGGAAGAGCCGAGTGACTTGGACACATTGAATGAGGATCCAAGAATGGAAGTATCAGCAGAGGAGAACGAAGTTTCCACCGAAAGGTGAGTGTAGTGTGCGAGTCTTCTTGTAGAGAGTTCATTGTGTTTGAAATTTCCGTTTCCTTGACTGTCTAAAAGCATCTTCGGAAGAAGTATCTGTCTGAATCACTCTACAGTAATCAGTCATCATAGAACGCGAAACTGCATGCAATTACATGTTTTTATAGATTTGGTATGTTGAAAAAGTAAAAGTGGGTTTTTGCCGATAATGGTTTTATGTCCGAATAAAGCCAACTTTATTTTGCATCAATGCATATTTTGAGGGTTTTCCCTTTTAAATTCCTATAGTCAGATCTTTACTTGTTTTTCTCGATTTATTATCTAATTTAAAAATATCTCTGTGTTAAAAATAATAACTTCCAAAATATATAAAAATTGCCAGAAATAAAACCAGTAATTATATAATGATTACAGCAGAGTCCGTATAGGTCAGTTTCTATCTGATGCTTTTGCAATTCACTGTGGGCTAAAGCAGGGAAATGCACTATCACCTTTACTTTTTAACTTCGCTCTAGAATATGCCATTAGGAAAGTTCAGGATAACAGGCAGGGTTCGGAATTGAACGGGTTACATCAGCTTCTTGTCTATGCAGATGACGTGAATATGTTAGGAGAAAATACACAAACGATTAGGAAAACACGGAAATTTTACTTGAAGCAAGTAAAGCGATTGGTTTGAAGTAAATCCCGAAAAGACAAAGTATATGATTATGTCTCGTGACCAGAATATTGTACGAAATGGAAATATAAAAATTGGAGATTTATCCTTCGAAGAGGTGGAAAAATTTAAATATCTTGGAGCAACAGTAACAAATATAAATGACACTCGGGAAGAAATTAAACGCAGAATAAATATGGGAAATGCGTGTTATTATTCGGTTGAGAAGCTCTTATCATCCAGTCTGCTGTCCAAAAATCTGAAAGTTAGAATTTATAAAACAGTTATATTACCGGTTCTTCTGTATGGTTGTGAAACTTGGACTCTCACTCTGAGAGAGGAACATAGGTTAAGGGTGTTTGAGAATAAGGTGCTTAGGAAAATATTTGGGGCTAAGCGGGATGAAGTTACAGGAGAATGGAGAAAGTTACACAACACAGAACTGCACGCATTGTATTCTTCACCTGACATAATTAGGAACTTAAAATCCAGACGTTTGAGATGGGCAGGGCATGTAGCACGTATGGGCGAACCCAGAAATGCATATAGAGTGTTAGTTGGGAGACCGGAGGGAAAAAGACCTTTAGGGAGGCCGAGACGTAGATAGGAGGATAATATTAAAATGGATTTGAGGGAGGTGGGGTATGATGATAGAGACTGGATTAATCTTGCACAGGATAGGGATCGATGGTGGGCTTATGTGAGGGCGGCAATGAACCTTCGGGTTCCTTGAAAGCCATTTGTAAGTAAGTAAGTAAATTATATAATGATTATTGAGGACATGAAATTGCTGCTAGAACAGTGGATAGGCTACTTGTACCTAGTGTAGAATTTGGATTGTTCTACACTTTAACATGAGGCTAGCTGTTGCTATGTGTACATACTAGCCGCGTAAGTGTGATTTTTCAGAAGACAGAGCGGAAATATGCCTCGCCTAAATGTTATTCAGACTTTTATTTTGATTTTGTAGAACCAAAAATGAATATATTGAGACCCTGCGACAATAAAGTCAGGTACTGAGTTCATGGAACTGCTGCGAAAACAATACTGCTAGTGCTCTCTGATTTCATAAAACAAAACTAAATGTATAGGATGTCTCAATAAGAATTCCGGATTTAATAATGTGAATAAATGCAACAAGAACAGTAACAAAGCAGATAGCAGTGCCACCAATCCAACAATAACAAGATATGACCAGCCTCATGGTCTAGTGGTCAGAGCATCTGGCTATAGTTCATGAGGTCCCGGGTTCGATTCCCGGTTAGAGCACAGGAATTTTTCCTTAAGGGGGATTATTCCTGTGTTCATCCATAGTCTGGAATTTAGAATAAGTTTAGATTTAAGACCTCTCCTGGCACCACATTATCATAATCATCCTATCACATCATCGGGGTAATGTAATTCCGCCTTCCAGGCGCCCCAACCTCAGAAGTGGGATACAGACGACCAGAAATGTCGAAAAGACAACCTGGTGGCATTGGATAAAAAAAAAAAAAACAATAACAAGATATAGTTAGGACATTGTGCCGTTGTCTTATTGTTGGTTTGGCGGCATTGTTATATATAGGGATATGCGAAGTTTTACCGTTAGATGGCAGGAGCGTTCCATGCGGCACAACATGTTGTAGGGCTATATTATGTCATATGCTTCAGTTGATTATGTTCTCCTGCTTGTTGGTTTTCTATGCGTGTCAAATTCTATTTATAATTATTTTGTATAACCTAGTATATTTTAATATAATTCAGCATTTTCTTACATCATAATTTAATTTAAATTGCAATAAATAATAGCGTAAACTTTTATGATACTGAGTGATTCCCCTTAAGAAATGGATGGAGAAATCTGCAGTATGCAGTATATAGATACGAGTAAATTGAATATTTATGAACATAAACCAGAACTTTGAGAACGAGGTGCAGGAATAAAAAAGTAGGAACTCTGTCGAAGATGAATATTACCTCTTTAATAATTAGTATTGTAAAAACAGGATATGGAGGCACCAATGTGTTTTTTTTTATAGGGAAGGGACTATCGAGATTTAATTCCTCATATTTTTTTCTCTAATTGCTGAAAGATCAAATGCAATGTTTGATAAGATGATATAATATGATCGCAGTAGTATCACGATTATTCCAGTGTTTTGCAGGTTAAGAACATGCCGTTTTCAATACTATGTAGGATGATTTTGAAAATTTGAAGTAAAAACATGGTTTTAATTTGTTTACAGCACATTAAAAACATTATTCACAAAATGGATTTCACTATGGATCGTCCTCGATAATAAACATCCCTGTTATCGAGACTTTACTGCAGGCATAAACTTCGGAAACTCCTAAAAACGCTGAATATAATCTAAGCTAACATAGCTTGCTGTTGACGTTGCATATGATTTTATTAATTTTTCTTTCCCCTCCTCCAAAATGAAACTGTAGCCAGCAATTCCTTACTAGAAGTAGTTATTTTTGTTTAATAGCTAGTGCTTTCGAGGTGCAATTTAATTGGTTAAATTTTTTAAGGTTTAAAGCGTATATTCTGAATTTTCGGGACCTGAATAGAGACAAAAGGCTTTCCCTGGTTTTTACATATAGGAACACAACAAAAATTTGGCATCTTGAGTTATTTTTAAGAGTATTTATTGTACTAATACACTACGTAAATCCTCAATGTTTATATACCGGAAAACAAATGCACATGCAAAGCGCATCCCTCAAAGTACACACGCGCTATCTGTTGGTGCTAGTTCAGGATATCGCTATTCTGTTATCTGTTTTGTTGCATTTATTCACATTATTAAATCCGGTGTTCCTGTTGGGACACTCTTTATTTAAACAACTGCGACAATGAAGTCCCGTGGGGTGTAAATTTTCATTTCAACAAGTTTTACTGCACAATCAAGAGAGGAACCAGTACATGATCGATCTGCTTACAAGTTTAACTGCCAACATGCCGAAACAAAAAAAATAGCTGACAAAATTGATTGAAGAAAGGGGTTTTTGAAGACAAATGTTATTCTACTGATAGGAGAATCGTCGTCTGTGCAATATTGTTTATCAAGAATTATTACTTTTCTTTTATGTCGTGTTAATAAACCTCTAAAATGTATATTTTACGCATATATTTTAATTTTTAGGACATATTTCAATAGTTTTTACTGCATACTTGCATAAATTTCCGTGATCTAGTCGTCATATTCACACTCCATTTCCCGTGGTATCTGGTTTCCCTTTGTATTCAGTATGTTCTGCTGAAACTTTTCTCCATGTCCTTCACTAGAAGTCTTAGATTTTAAGGAAAATAATCTAGATGGGCATGCAAAAATTCAAGCTTTACACTAATATTGCAGCCCAGGATTTTGAAACTTCAACATATATATATATATATATATATATATATATATATATATATATAATTTGAACTGGTAATGGAAATTGCAGGATAATGGCTGAACGGATTTTAATAAATTACCCCACATTTTGAAGGTCAGTACCCGAAGTGTTTCAGAAAAATAGTAGTTTTCCTACATAATTTTCATATTTTCCAAAATCCATCTTTCGTCAGTTTTGAGAACTAATTAATTGCATTTCAGAATAAAACAAACAATAGACTATTACACGAAGGCCATGACCTACAGAATTGCTGACATAGAGATCAGATGGCTCAGATTCTTTCACATCATAATCCCAATATGTCGATCTTCATTTGTGTAATTTTTTGATAACATATAAAAAATAATTTACAGGTCTGATTCTCTGGTTGTAGTTTTCCCAGTACAGCTGTGTATTGGATATTAAGAACTACAAAACTTAAGAATGTTTGATGACATTATTACCATTAAAAATGAAATATTATTATAGTTAATGCAACACATAATGGTATACTGATGATATGAAAGTGAAATCTTTTGGGACTTTAAGTAAGTAGACGCAGAGAAAGAATATTTTATATTAGATCTTCATTTCTATAATTTACTGAGTAACGGCTATATATAAGTTACTGAAAGCTATAAAACTTACGTAAGGTAACAATATTGTTATTAAAAATGAAATATTTTTCTAGTTATTAATCAAGTAGTGTGGGTCTTTTTCATATATTTAATGGCAGTGTGATATAGATATTTATATGTCTGATTCTCTAATTTCCTTGATAGTAATTGAGTTATGCTTCCTATTTTAGCTGCGTATTTAAACTACATCAACATTAAATAATTTCAAGGGAAAAATTGTTCCGGGGCCTGGCATCGAACCCGGGACCTTTGGTTTAACGTACCAACGCTCTCTCAACTGAGTTACCTGGGAACTCTACCCGACACCGATCCAATTTTTCCCTCTATATCCACAGACCTCAAAGTGGGCTGACAACCGTCAAGCAACCAACTTCGAGTGCACATTAACTCCGTGTGACTTAAACTGTGGTTTTCTGTTAACGAACAGTGACGTGTATTATGCAAATGCAGATTTCAGGTATAACTCCGTGCATATTTTGTTGTAGGGAAAATAGCATGCCATTTCACTTCTTGCTACCGTGATGAGTATGTTTATTTTCCGCAACTAGCAACGAATGAAACACTGAAACTGCTAACGATTTATGATGGACAATTTTATTTAGGGCGCATATAAGATTCTACAACTCTGACATGTCATTCGCCTCATTTTCCACATCTCAGCAATAGATTCCTCACAACAGCCTATATTACAGAAAATATACAGGATAACATTCATTGTTACACAAATTATTCCAGCAGTATTTGGGAGATCAGTATTGTCTGGAGGAAGCGCAAAAATTACAGTTCCTAAGAAAAGACCAAAAGGTATTACTGATAAAATAAGAGGGCTACAAGATTTTGTAGTCTCCTGATCACCTCAGCAAGATCTCTTAGTGGGAAAAATTGATTCTTCCCTCTATATTTCAGGGTAGTTCACGAAACATGCAGCAGCTCTACCAAGATGCTAAGTTTTTTCTTGTTCAAAGCATGACAAACCTTACTTTTTCTTAACTCTCAGCTACAATCCGCAATGACCTGAAATAACTACTGCATTACTCCCACATGAAAAACTCACTGATCGTCCTGACATTGTTACTTGCGTTTTCACATTGAAACTCAAGAACTGAAGACGGATAGGTTCAAGGAAAAGTATTTGGCATAAAAATAACATTCAGAGGGAGTATGTTTCACTATTATGGAAGGAAATAACTTTCGAAATGTCTGGTATTCTTCATTGATAATTAATCTGAACAATTTTTATTTGAACTTCTGATGGACTTAGTTTGGAGTATTTGTTGCACAAGCCACAAGTTTTGTATAAATTCTTTATAATTGGAGTCTTTGTAATTCGCTAGGAAATTATGGAATACCATTTTGAATCCATTGCAAGTGTTTATCTCTGAACCGTTCATCACATTTACAAAGTCACTGTTTAAAATTAATTTACATATTTTGATTGATTGATTGATTCATTCATTCATTCTGATTTAGTTAAAGCCATCAGCCCATCACTTCTACACCATCATAGGTACAAAAAACAATAATACATACAATGGTTCTTGAACAATGTTCTTTTCACAAGGTGTTGATTTCTTACTCTTTGGCCTCTGTTTTCTCTTCTAGTGCGTAGACCTAGCCCTACTGTCCCATTCACACAAGAAACTTATTAACATGTGCTGTGCTCTTAGCAATAAAGTCATTAACTCTCTTGCTGTCTAATATTTCTCACACATTGTGAGTTTACAGCAGTGGTTTCACGAAAGCAGCATGGCAACTTATGATTTTGGAGTTATGGGATAGCCGTGTTCTCCTCTGTAAAAGACTGCATATAATTACAACTACTCAACCTTAAGGCAGGGATGTAAAAACTCTTAGAGTGAGGAAGGGATTTGTAGCTTTACTTGAAATCACAATCATATAAATGAGACAATTTGTGTTCTTAGTGCCTGAGATACGTCATGCACAATAATAATCATCAGCAGTACATAAATTTTAATGATTTTATGTAACTTCTACAAAAGACATAGGAATAAGGCATAAACATTACATGAAAATTGAAATATTTGTCGTACCTAGTTATGATTTTATTACTATTATCTATAAATTAACAGTATTTCACCTTAAATAATACATTATGTTCTTCTAAGGGAAAATAATATGTATTGTACTTTAATTGTATTGCGTCACGAAGCATTGGAAGGAGAAAACAGATGCAGGTACATAAATATATATAGAAACTGACAAAAAAAGAAAGGCAGTTATTTTCTAAGTTTTTATTTCATTACTTATTTGTTGGAGTTGCAATATGTACTTATAAAGTCGAAACACATTTTCTTAAATTACAAGACTTTATTTTTCTCTTTTGAAGGACCTGCTGCTGATGTTTGACATTTATTTTTAGATGTAACATTTTCTGTAACAGGTAATATTACGTTAGTAGTTGCAACCTTTAAAACTGAATATAAATGACTGACTATCAGTCGGCTCAGCCTAGATTTGTGAAGTTTCATAAAATAAATGACTGTTTACGCCTGAACGTACTGCCATTCATTGATATTATTTCTGAAACAAATCTTAATTTTGTTATTTAAAAGAAAGAGTAAAAATTAGAGTAATTCAAGATATCGTGATGATGCTTTCATTGCTCTATACTTTTTAGCATCAGGTCGAGTGATGTACTGTATTAAATTTGTACTTCCCTATGATGTCCCGGTCGATGTGGGTTCCTCCAAGTTGGTGATTGGGGGTGCAATGGTGGCTTTTCTTTTCGGCCATTTTTCGTCATTTCACCAACCACTCCTTTTAGTTCTCTCGTCTTTTTCATCACTATATTTCTCTCTGCCGGTCACCATTGCATGCAGTATATCTACCACATCATCACAGCCATTTTCACCTCTCCATCCCCGCTGTTAGTTTTGCCACATCCGCCACCATGACGGGATTCGTTAAGGATACCTTGCTAGGTTACATTCTTCTTCCTCTTCTAGTCGTTATAAACATTATTAGGTTAAGGTTCTTAGGCTTACAACTCCCGTCTCACCAGCGGGGATCTTTCCTATCTCCGTGGTCCTGTCCCACGGTTACGAGCGCGACTTCCAACTTGTACGGGCCGACAGGGCGCCCAGCAACGAAGCAATAGTGGACCCTTCATACTGCCCCTATATGCAAGTTTAGGTGGCGAGCCCGGACAAGAGGTCAAGTACACTCACGTAGAGCCCCAATGGGGGCCCGGGGCGATTTAGACGTCCCGGTGACCAACTCTGCTCGCCGGGGCGAATATATCGCTCCGACGTGTTACCGCTGACTGATGGGTGTCGCAGTGTAATCAACTACAAGTCCCCTGAAGCTGCATGCTGACTCAGATTTCTCCGGCTTTGGTGAGTGGGTCGGAGCTAGCCGAGTAGTCCGGCGGTTGTGTAGTGTAGAGTGGGGAGCCAAGGGCGGTTATTCCCGTGGTTGGGGCATAAAACTGCGACACGCCTCTGGTGTAAGACTTGCCATTAGGTGTGTAATGCCCAGTTTGAAGGGTAACTTGCGTGAAGTGGGTTGCTTGGGATCGGGCTGTGGGGGTGTCCCCACGGCCAGCACAGACAGAGAAGAATTTTAGGTGTCTTTTTCTTACGCCCCCACTGGTGGCAGGCTGACGCCGACGGTTCCGTAGGGGGGGGGGGGCAGTTCAAAATGTCCTCGCGCTCCTCTTCCCCTCCCTCAGTAAAAAACAGAAGACAGGAATAGATACGACTGGTGGTCATATGCCGAAAATTTCGATGGAATTGGACCCTGAAAAAGTAACTGTCAAAGTGCCGCCTCCGAAGTTTATTAGTGTCACCATGGACGGAACAGTAAAGACAGACATCAGTCCATTTTACGTGAGACGCGCACTCGACGGACTCGTTGGGAAGGTCAGTAATGCAACTCGACTACGCAACGGTAGTCTCCTCGTCGAGACAGTATCTCCAAAACAGAGTGAGACGCTGTTGAAGGCCAAGTTGCCAGGGTCTTACCCTATTAAAGTCGAACGGCACTCCTCGCTGAACACCACGCGAGGAGTAGTGCATACGGATTCTCTGGACGGCATGTCTGATGAAGAGATCCAACTAGAACTGGCGGAGCAGTCCGTGTCCAAGGCTTACCGTTTATTACGTAAGCGGGACGGACAGACTGTTCCCCTGAGCACTGTTTTTTTTACCTTCGAAAAGCCTGTCCTACCGGAATACATCCTTGTCGGGTACGAGCGTGTCCCAGTTCGTGCCTATGTGCCAAACCCAATGCGATGTTTTAGGTGCCAACTGTTCGGACATACGAAAAAACGTTGCACAAACAATATCGTATGTGCAAAGTGGGCGGTGCTGACCATGGTGAATCCCCATGCACCGGCGCCGAGCACTGTGTGAATTTTTCTGGGGACCACGCCTCCAGTTCTAAAAATTGCCCGAAATATATGGTAGAGAAGGATATCCAAGAACTGAGCGTCCGAGAAAATATTACGTTTTTCGAGGCGCGTAAGCATATTTTAGATAAAAAAAAGGAACGGAAAAATCCTACGCAGCAGTATTGCAAAAGGCAACACAATCAATAGATGTATCCACGCAAACGCCACCTCTTGCTAGTATACCTGGGAAGCATATTGACAGCGCAACCCAGACGTATGTGGACGTTGCCGCTCAGACAGCTGAGTGAGACGACTTGTGTGGCCTTGATATAAGGACTTACATTCCAACAAAGATTACTACCGTGGTGACAGAGAAAGATTCAAGGCCTGGTAGATTGTCGCGACGTCGCACTCCTTGTTTGGGTGACGGGTCGAGATCAATCTCACGATCGGGCGTGCGGGGATCTGTGAGTGAATCCCCACGGTCGAAGGCTAAGCAGTCTCAGTCAATGGCACGAAATCATAGAAAAGATAAGAACAGAAAATCACCCGTAAAGCCACCATCATAATTTAGCTCCACATAATGACTGATATCGTACAGTGGAATGTGAACGGTGTATGCAACAGATATACAGAACTACAGCAATTGATCTATCGTGAGAACCCTGCTATTTTATGTGTACAGGAGACACACCTCCGACCTGAACACTCCCTGAATATATCAGGATACAGTGTTCACCGGTACGATCATCTTGCCGATATTCGGGCCAATGGAGGTTGTGCCATCCTACTCCGCCAAAGCATTTTTTCCTCTGTTATCAACATTAACACTTCACATCAATGCATAGGCACTACAATAACTTTACGAACCATTCACTTTTCAATTGTCTGTCTCTATATTCCCCCAGACACTCCAGTCACAGTGAATGAAATTGAAAATATCCTTTCACAGGTACCTGCACCTTATATGTTAGTGGGGGATTTCAATGCATCCCTCCACTCGTGGGGCTCAAATTCCGATGATGACAGAGGAAATAAATTAGCAGAGGTATGTACCCGTCTAAATCTCATTACCCTAAATTCTGGGGAACCAACACATCTATCCTTTGCTTATGGTACATACTCCATGATAGATATCTCCATTTGTAGCCCAGTTTTGTCCTCTCATTTCGAATGGTCTGTGATTCACGACCTACATGGTAGTGACTACTGCCCCAACTGAATGCATATGTCCGCTCTACGTCCTGCGGAATCTCGCTCTCCAAACTGGGTTATTAAGAAGGCGGACTGTGTCGGATTTTCGGAGTCCATATCATTCGATGAGAACGGACATGAAAGTGTGGATTTCATAGTAGAGCACTTTTCAAATGTGGTTATTAAGTCTGCGGAATTATCTATCCCCGGTCGTCCTGCAGGCCAAAACGCTTCCCTGTCCCTTGGTGGATGGATGCCTGCAGAGATGCAATCCGAGACTGCAAACGTGCCTTATGCCAATTTGAGCACCATCCGATATAAGAAAGTTTGGTCCAGTTTAAACGTCTTCGAGCCAAAGCTCATCGCACCGTGTGCGATGCTAAGAAGACGTCCTGGACAAACTACGTCAATTCATTGAAAAAGAACGTCCCAGCTAACATCGTATGGGACAAAGTCCATCGTATAATGGGGAATCGTAGTTCTGTAATTCCGGGAATATTAAACAATGGAGTAACGACCACCAGTCCCTTAGAAATTTCTGAAATATTTGCTACCACTTTCGCACAAATAAGCAGCTCAAGGAATTATGACCCGGAATTTCCGAAAATCAAAGATGCTGCAGAAAAACGGAACCTAAATTTAACTCTGATAACACTGAAAACTACAGTGCACCATTCACATGGCGAGCCTCGGCCAGAGTGTGATATATGCCGTGTTCCACTTACGGTGGGACATTTTTTATTCTGTTGTAGAAAATATGACCATGTCCGTCGGCAATATGGAATTCAGCCGACTACGTGACACTTTTGGAAGTGATTTTAATTAATGCAGTTCTAAGATTTTGATCGAATACAGAACTTGACAGGGTGATTTAGTTTTTTAATGACCCATTTTACTTATCCTCTACACCCTTTACATCAGGAGGTTACTTTTGTTTAGTATATGGTTTTGACAAACTTGATATTCGGATCTTTTACATTCGAGCATTTTATAAATGCACCAGATAATTTAATTCTGGTGGCATTTGTTTATTTATTTAATTTTTTGTTTTTAAATACTAGCTAGGGTTTGAGAACCGCTGACGTTTACGTTTTTTATGGATCACCTTGTTGAAATGGCATTTGTTTACCTCGTTTTAACCGTGACAACGCTTTTTAGTTTTTTTTAAGTATTCTGGTTATTGTATTGTGTTTCTGTTTAGTGAAGGATTTTGGATAAGGGCGCAAATAGCCATAGTAACTGACATGCCCTTTTTAAACCCCACTAACTAATGAACTAAGTAACTAATTAAATAACTAACCTATGTCGAGCCTAAGACTGCAGTTAGGAGAGGGATATCAGGGGAGGTAAGGTTTGAACGCGTGCTGTGCTGGAACGAAATTGAAGAATAGCACGTAAGAGATTAGGATGACGTCGCTGGTTTAGAGGAAAGAGCTGGACATCTCTGTAAATGATTCAGATCCACTTCTTTCTAAAGACTGCACACTGAACAAAAGGGTGAAGAAATAACTCCAATTTTGTGCAAGTGTTTGTAGGCAGCACTCTTGATAGTAGTAATATACCACATATAAAATTAAACGACATTATTGTTAAATACATAGTTTCTTTGTTTATATATTTGTTCTTGTTTACTTATATCTGATGTGTTTCTGATCTCTTTAGGATGTGAAACAAATATTATTTTTATTTACAAGGGCGAGGTCTCACCTATTGATAGCCTACAGGTGTTGGGCAGTAATATTTTTACAATATCGGCATAACAAACTTTAGTAACAAACGTCATTTAACATTTCAAATTAGTAAATTATAACTAAAATAAAGAATACTTTTACGCTAGTAGGAGGTGAACTCACAACCCATGGTACGAAAAGCAGACATCTTATACCTGCGTTATACTCAACACGTAATAATAATAATAATAATAATAATAATAATAATAATAATAATAATAATAATGGTTTATTTAACCTGACTATTACACTCTTACTACGTCATACTACTTTTGACCAATAAAACGGTACGAAAGGACGTATTTCAACCAATCATGGCTGCTTATCACACAATTTTATCGCGTCCCTAGCATTTGTTTAATTTTATCGCGTCCCTAGCATTTGTATCTTTGTTTGCCAACATTTGAAACTGCGCTGGTTTGGACGTCAATAGATATATATATATATATATATATATATATATATATATATATATATATATATATATATATATATATAAAATTACAAACCACTCCAGTCGTTGCACAGCAGTTTCAAATATGACTTACATTGGCATTCAAGAACAAGAATTAATAAAAATCACTGACCATACCTATGCATCCTCTGAAATCCTATTTACAAATAAATGAAGAGCACCATTCTGAAATCCTGAATAAGTTGAATACACCATGTAGGCCTAAATCAACAAGTTCCACTTCTATTACGCACACGTCCAATATAACATCAATTGAACCACCAACCACATTCAAATTTGAAAATTGTGCATTCAATAATTATTCCTTTTAAAATTATTCATGTTTATTTTTTATGTCATCGTCGTTAATTAAAACTTTTCTAACACTTGTGTATATTAGTTAGGTTATTTTATAGCTTCTGCTATATGATATTATGGATAGTCACGTATCAGAGATTGTTTAATATTAAGATTTATTGAAAATCATCTGTCAAGTGACGTTGATTACTGGGATTCGGATAATAGAAGTGGAATGCAACTGTAACTCACTACTGCCATCTAGCATGCATCTAGCGTAATATTTGTAATGTTGAGATGGTACAATAATACATTTGAAGACAGTTGTATTTTCGTAAGTCAATTAATATTTTATTGTATTGGAGTACTTCGTTACTTCTACTTTCTTCTAATCGTGTAATAGTCAATTAAATCCCACTCGAGTTTTGATTTTCTCTAGATAAATCAAAACCTCTAGTGTGATTACTGTTGATAAACTTAAGGCCATATGGCCTTCTCTAACACTCAACCAGGAATAAAATTATGATACAGAAAACACTACTAATTTACAAAGTACAGCGCACACACACACATACACACGCACGCACGCAGACACACACACAAAGGAACTGAATTAGGTAATCATAATAGCCTACAATATTAACAAGTCAGTAGAAATGAGTCATAATATATAATCAGTCAATTTTCTTATTGTATCCAGCTGTTTTCTCACAACATAAGGTCTACTATAGTCCACTGTAGTCTTCTTAGTTCTTGTTTTTCATGAGAAATGAGGACTATTTTGATCAGTTCATATTACCACAATATACCACTATACCCACTATCAAACAACAATCTTGTACAGCTATGAAAATATGGTGGAATAATAATTTAACTTACATGAGAAAACAATAGCAATCGGGTCGCCTACAATGGATGAAAATGAGGACAGTTGTTGTTGTTATTTAGTCAACTATCCGAAGACAGGTTCGAACCTCATAAGTAACAGCAATAAGGCATCACTCATGAGGCAACTAGGTCAGGAAATAATGGAGTAGGGTGTCCAGTTCCTTTTCTTCTCCAATACATACATCGCTGATTAGCTACATATTTCACTAATCAGACTTCAGATGCATACAAACAATTGTTCTTCCTCTGACACATATTGTTAATTGAGATGTACTATCTGATAATATATGTATATACATATCAGCCAGAACCTCAACAGAGGTAGGTGATGACAAAATAAAATATAATAAAGCAAGGACAAATCTCAGAAGAAGTATTCTTAAACCTAATAGAACAAGCTGGCAGCAATTTGTTGGCTCCTTAAACCCAAATGCTCATAATATATAACATATAGAAAGAAAGGAAAACGCATAATAAAATGTGATGCATTGATTACATTGTAGACGGACGATTTTAGATGAACAAACAGAACAGCAATACTTTGAAGTGGTCTTCATTTACATGTGTGAACTGAGCGGTAGAACTTAGAATTTCTAACGATCGAGATTTAGACCTTTTTGCCTCAACCTCTTCGCTTTCTCTGCACATATTCGAGTGCTTGAGTTGAGTAACATGGGGAAGTTCATAAAACGCTGACCCAAACATATACGTCATTTACTAAACCAACACTCATTTTAATCATTCGCCCAATCATACTGTTCTGCCCAAGGGCAGGTTTGTCTTCGCATGCCCAGTATTCTCCAGTCTTTCCTATTTTCTTCCTTCCTCTTAGTCTCCTTATACTATTCATTTGTCTTATTGTCATCTTATCATCTGGAGCTTCGGGCCAGCATTTCTGTCCAGCAAACTTGACACGGGCTGTCAAGTGTTGTAATAATTCACCATTAAAATGGGACACACTCACGGACCGGAGAACGCGAATTCGATTATGCGCACTGTTCAAAACATACAGAGGTGATGCTGCCTGGAGAGAAATAAAAAATAGGTTGCAGCCGCCAAATTACTCTTCAAGGAACGACCAGTCATATAAATGGAGGGAAAGAAGACAGAGGACGGACACTGGAAAGTTTTCTTTTCTCAATCGTACTATAAGCGACTGGAATGCTTTACCTGCAGACTTACTAAAGGCTTTACCAATAACCAAAAATGTATTTGAAAATAGGTTTAAGGACTTTACTAATAGACGATAGTATATTATACACACTATTTAAAGGGTGTAATTGATATCTTGTTATTTGAAGTGTTCTATCAGTGAGGAAGTGTGTTTATGTCAGTGAAGTGGCTGTGCAAAGTATTTGAACAGTGAAATGGTTTTGAAGTGTTAGTGAAATCGGGATAGAATCAGTGCAGTGAGTGAGTTGACAGCGAAATAAGTGTAGTGCCAAAAGGTACTTGTGCAGGTATAAACCTGTCACACTCGTGGGTCTTAGTTCGAACTTAGGATTAAGATACAAATTAGATTTACTTTAAATGTTATTTTAAGTGATCATGCTTCATTTAATTTAGGATGCTCATTATTATTATTATTATTATTATTATTATTATTATTATTATTGTTTTTTTATTAGTTGTGTTTATTATTAATTGTCATTATTGAGTGTAATTAGTTACCACTGCCACTGGGTATATACCATTTGCAGTGTGAATAAATACATACACATACATGTGGCAGTGTCTACTTTTCCTTCTGCTGGCGTTCTCAGTGCTGCATTTGTAGATCTCTGGGTGTTGCAGAGACGAACCAGCTGGTTACCTAGTTCAAACAGGAATAGGCGCCTATAATGCTTTTGCTTCATTTTCCAGTCAGGAGTCTAGAGAGCGTTCACACAACTGACGTCATTTTTGTTGCAGAACAGTCGTACAGACAGCTCACAAGTTGTGTATTCTCTAATCATCTTGTCTACAGTATCCACCCCTGCTTTGATTTTGCTATATTCGAGTATTATTTGTGACTTGAAATTGTTGTCTTCCTTTGAACAAAACTTGTCATGATGTTGTGATGACAGTAGCACAACAGTCTTTTCTTTTTATTCTTGAATTATAGAATGTCAGTCAAATCACCGTGACCCCTTAACGAGACGAAAAAAAAAAAAAACTTCCTTTCCTTATTGTGAATGTTTGGAAATGTCAACTTTCTTTTCTAACCAGTCAGGGCTACGTTTTGAGCTAAAAGGTTCTCTGTCAAATTACAGCTTGTGAAGAAGTTAGCTGTCGTTAACTTTCATCCTGTGATCGAAAAAAATCGAAAAATCGAAAGAGAATTGGGAGGAAAAATTTTAAAAGGTACGCAAAACGCGTCCTTGCAAGGGGTTTGGGTCTGTACAAAACTAAATATGTGAGCTCCAAGCCTGTTGGCCACTAGTCTCACTCCAGGTTACGCTGCTCCACTGAAGGAACTCTAGAAAATTTTAAGGGGAAGCCGAAATTGGACGTAACCTCTTAGGTACCACATACGCGAGGGGGACTGAGATTTGATCAAGTGATCACGGAACAGGAAGAGGAAGAGCTGGCTGGTGTTTGCCGTTAGGATGGCAAGACGCTGTCATCTGTTGTTCGATGACAAAGCATGTGAAGGCCGTCGGAAGAAGCGCCGTGAAATCTAAATCTGCAATTTGAGAGGTCCCTGTCCTTTCAATTTGCGACTAATTGAGTGACCTCGTATATTTAATTGACAATTTATATGTACTGAACTAGGGCATACGTCGTTTATAATAAAGGGGAATATATATGGGGAAGGGCATATAGGTCCGTGGCCCATTTCTTATAGGACTCATCCCGAGATTTGTCTTACGCCTGAGGAAAACCACGGAATACCTTAGGCAGGATGAGTTGTCTCATATAAGAGACTAGCCAATTTGGCTATTATGTAGCAGGTGATTGTTGTCATGAGCCGTGTTGATTTGTCTCAATTTCGAGACCAGCCATTTGGCTCTTTTCATCCTGTCCCGTATGGAGCTAATATAAGATCTTGCACAGTTCTCATTCCTTGGTTCTTGTCTGTTCTCTGTAGACTCATCTAGTCTGCCTCTTGTGTATACTTGGATGTTATGATTATGATAGGTATTTACATCTGCACCTCCAGACTTTTATACCATATTTTCTGTGTTTGGATGTGAAAAATAACCTGAAATAACAACATCTACGTAGAGATGAAAGCTGCTCGTCAACTATAATGTATTCAGTAGGAGAGTATGCAAGTGTTAAATTTGCTACAGACATCTGAAATACCTACTACTCTGAGTTGAGTCAATTTATGCGCTTATGTCGTTGAGTGTTAGTACATTTATCATAAAAGCAGAGAAAAAATAATTATTTAGTAGGTCTGTATTCTATTATAATTGTAAATATAGTGTTGTAGAATTTAGTACGCATTGTTACTAGTTTAAAGTTCACAAAACAACAAATACCAATTTATATATCATATCAATACAAATTTTTTCATCATAATGCTTACTACGAAATGGAAACAGTTATGTTTTCCACTGACAAATTTTCCAAATTTTGAAGTGACAAAATTATCAAACTATAAACATTTTTTATATATCATAAGAATGTGGGATACAAAAAGTTACACCACATTTGCAATTCAGAATTTCGAACCAACAATAATAATAGTAATAACACGTTCATTTCGGAAAAAAAGTAAAGCAAAGGGAGGTGACTTTGGATAGGAAAGTTTATTAAAAAGGAAAGCCAGTTAAGAGTTGATTAACATGGTGTAATTCTTATAAAATTTGCTCTACAAGTAAAGACCAAATTCTTGAGACAATGTTGATATTTCTAACATTCGTAAATTATTTACATGGATGTATCTGTAATAGTCATGTACTGCCTAGTGAAATAGTTTTGTTTTGATTTGAATATTCAATAATTGAATATTGAGACTATTTTATAGATTGCTAATATATTTCCGTCAGGATTGCAGATACCAACGAGTGGACTTTAGCTTCAGAATTCGATAGTAAAGCACTTGAAGAGAACGAGATTGGATGTGAGGTTCCCAAGAATTCAGATTCCTCGGGAAAATCTCTGCAGGGTCGTGAAGATGAGAAGCAATTGGATTTTGAAGTGTCTAATATATGTTTCTCGAATTCTACGAAACTGAACATGCAACCTAAAGACGTAGGCAAGAAACCTTTAAAATGTAATGTTTGTGGTATGTTTTCTCGCATTCCAGTAACCTAAGAACCCACGAACGGCTGCACACAGGCGAGAAACCTTTCAAATGCGATGTTTGTGGAAAGAGTTTTGCAAAGTCGAGTAACGTAAAAACTCATGTACGCCTACATACAGGCGAGAAACCTTTCAAGTGTGATATATGTGGAATGTGTTTTTCGCAATCGAGTAGCCAAAAGAGACACGTTCTCGTGCACACCGGCGAGAAACCGTTCAAGTGTGATGTATGCGGTAAGGATTTCTCGAAGTTTAACCTAAAAAGCCATCAACGTCTGCATTCGGGCGAAAAACCTTTCAAATGTGGTGTTTGTGGTGTGTGTTTCTCAAAGTCCAGTAGCCTAAAAAGCCATGATCGCATGCACACAGGCGAGAAACCTTTCAAATGTGGAGATTGTGGTAAGCGTTACTCGCATTCGAGTAATCTAAGAATCCATGAACGCCGGCACACAGGCGAGAAACCTTTCAAATGTGGTGTTTGTGGTAAGTGTTTCTCTCAGACGGGTACTCTAAGAAACCATGAACGACGGCACACAGGCGAGAAACCTTTCAAATGTGGTGTTTGTGGTAAGTGTTTTTCTCAGTCCGGTAGCATGAAAAGCCATGAACGCCGGCACAGTGGCAACAAACGTTTGAAATCCCATACTTGTGTCGAGTGACTGTGAGTCGAGTACTCAAAAAAGCCATTGACTGTTCCACACAGGTGAGAATCTTTCTAAATGTCAAATGTGTTTCGCTAGTAGGTATAACTTAATTATTCATGCACTCAAACATATTCGTAGAAAATCTTTCTAATATTATATGATGGAAGACTGGAACAGAGAAAAATTATCTTCAGTACCGGGATTTGAACCCAGGTTTTCAGCTCTACGCGCTGATCTTTATCCACTAAGCCACACCGGATTCCCATTCCGATGTCGGATCGAATCCTCTCAGTTTAAGTTCCACATCTTGGGTTCCCTCTAGTGGCCTACCGTCATGCACTGGGGCTATAGAAGGAAGGGCTGGCTCATAGCGAGTCAGAAAGTGATGCTGTCCTCCCAGCCGCTGTGACGTCATCACGGTACACAGCAAGTCCTTCGCTCACAAATAGAACGTAAAACTCCGTTACAATAAGTGCTGGAATTATCGACCAAATACAATATCAACTGTTTTCAAACCCCCTCCCCCAATAGCAAGTTAGAAAATTGAACCCTAGGCACATGGTCTGTTTACATTCAATATTACATCTGCCTGTTGAGCTATAGCTTCTTT
This sequence comes from Periplaneta americana, assembly GCA_025594305.2. Taxonomy (NCBI): domain Eukaryota; kingdom Metazoa; phylum Arthropoda; class Insecta; order Blattodea; family Blattidae; genus Periplaneta; species Periplaneta americana. The sequence goes on from JAJSOF020000042.1 coordinate 10,123,218, forward strand.
ATTAAATATTTTGTGGTGGACTTATATTTCCTTTGACGTGTCCCGTTTCCCTGCTTATTAAATTTTATATCCCAGGTCAAGGAGAGGCATTCATTCACACATGGACAAGGTTGCTATATAGTAGGGGACATGTGGAATGAAGCTGCGCGCCAGAACATCATATCATTGACGATAATGATAATTAGACTTATTATAATATTAGAATTGTTGAATATTATATTATATTATATTATATTATATTATATTATATTATATTATACTGCAAATATACGTCACTACTGGGTTTGCAGTGAAAGATCTGCCCTTGGGCAAAAAATCTATCAAGGAAGGAATATTATATTATGTCTGGAATGGAGCGTATTAAATGGACAGACAAAATAAGAAGTGAAGCTGTGCTAGAAACAGTGGATGAAGAAGAATAATGCTGAAACTAATGAGGAAGAGAAAAGACATTCCCAGCGTCACTGGCTAAGAAGAAACTGCTTACTGAAAGAAAAAAGTTCGGGACAGAAGATATCAGATTATAACATTAAGATATAGGGAAGCGACTAAGAAGGCGGAAAATAGGGGAGATTGGATGATGCTGGGTTTGCAGTGAAAGATCTGCCCTTGTACAGAAAATTCTGAATGATTGTATATTTCTATTATTATTATTATTATTATTATTATTATTATTATTATTATTATTATTATTATTTCGGTAACCAATAATTTCAACTCCTGGCGGAAGTGCATGAATTCAAGGGGTTTTAAATAATCAGTTAACTACATTAGATGGAAATAATGGAACAAATGTTTACCTTTTGCTAAGTAATAGTTAAGGATGTCTATTGGTGGCAGTGCAATCAATTTTCATAAGATTGGTAAATTATCAAGTACATCAACGTTATTCTTACTTTCATTCTGTAATGATTCAGCTTATTTATTTTTTTCACTCACCTAATGGAGTTGCTGTTTTCTAGATGACTTCATCCACTTGGCATTCTTCTTAGCGCTGTTGCTCAGGAATTCTGCTCTCTGCCCCCGATTCAAGGACTTCAATCTCACAAATGTTCTCACACGTGCATAATAGTTTGATAGCCTCAGAGCAAACGTTTGAAAACTTAGTTTCTAGCAATGTTTTAAAACGTATCATATGTTCCTCTTTGTCAATGGAGTTCCCGTACATGGTTTTAAATTCAACTTCAAACATTTGTATAGTTTTATTCCACTCCACTCTTCGGAAGGTTCAGTTAATCTACCGTAAGACAAAATCCCCAACCAAGTGTTGTTTTCACTGCCTGAAGTTTTTTGTTTTCTGGCCTAAAGATGAATCTTTTTCTTTAACTTTATGTGCTATGTAGCCAGCAATGTAGTTCAGAGCTTCACTTTCTGCCCAGCTTTTCTGATCTTCTTGGTTTGCATATTCTATTCCTTCCATAGGCCTCAATTCATCATCTTCACCGGAGACTACAGAATACAACGTTGCATTATTTTCAGTAGCAATAATATTCACCTCATCAATCCTGAAGGCAGATTGCAACATGTCTGCTGTTAAATATGGTTTTAGTTGACAAACTTTATCTTCAGTAACGTTAGTTTTATTAGATGGAAGGGGAAGTTTGTTAGAAAGTAGGAGGTGTCTCAGTCTGAAAATGAATTCTGTTGGAGTTGGATGGTCGTAAAAATGCCCGAGACCTCTAATTTGGCCGAAGAGACTTGCTAGTACATCCTGAGTTAGGCGGCAAGTCATTACGTAAGTCAATCCATTACGTTTAATTTCTTCATGTAGACCCAACAAGGAATTGACACCAATATTCCTTTTTGGAAAGGCAGTAAATGTTTTTTACCCAAAACTCTCGTATGAAATATTGAATCTTTCACGTCACTAAGCACTTGCAGCTCCTCTGACATGCAAGAATTTAAACCAAAGGCTGTCTTCATTGGATGAGATGATGAAAAATGGGGACTATTGCTGTTCATTATATCACAGAATGAATCTATTAGTTGAGAAAATTCTGATGCCTTTTCATTTCCAGTTAAAGAGGATATTGCTTTAGCAACTGTTCTTGAGAAAAGAGTTTTAGCCGGGCCAACCTTTTGTCTCTCATTTCCTTTAAGGAAGAGAAACTCAGGCTTAAGTTTATAACATAATTTCACTTCCTTTCCATCTTTGTTTAGAACTTCAATCAGTAAGTGTTTATTTATAACTGTCTCATCTTTAAGTACTAATCCAGTGTCAAGCAAATGGTTTCTCAGTAGCTTTAGATAGTGTGGCATGTCGTCAAAAACCCATACTTTTCGACAAAATCAGTGGGATGTATCAAACTCGAGTTTTCAGGTGATATTGCCAACTCTTTCCACATCAAATTGCACCCACCCAAATCTGAAACAATTGCTGATACAAGTATCCCAGTTCTCTCTATATGTATAATTATGTCAAAGAGCAATTTCTTATTCATGGTTGTATCGAAATTGTAGTACACAGGTTGTTTCCAAGGTGCATTCAATCCTCTAGCAAATACTACTTGAACCTTAGAATGAGGTCCAAACATCTTATCCATGCCAGGATGATAAGTTGGGCGGCTGTTGATGCTCATCTCATCAAAACTAAGGACACATGATTTCTCTAAAGATGAAAGATTTTCAGAAATGTCGGACATGAGCTGCAAAACATTATTTAAAATTCCAGGGCGACATTGGAATCCAGAGCACCATCTCTTTAAAGTCGCTGGAGAAGTGGAATACCTATTCTTTCTCTCCAAAAATCGAAAGATTTTCTGGAAATTGCCCGTATTACAATTGCTCTAAATATATCATGTGAAGACCAAATCATTTTTTTCTTCTGAGAAATTACAACCCGAATTTGATTTTCTGTAAAAATATTTTCCATATTTCGAAGAAAAGTACAACACTTCTTACTGATAATTCTAGATTTGTCAAAAAAAGTTACTTTTTCCTCATTAATCTCCTAACCTTGTTTTTCAGTATTTTATTGCTTGACTGCAAAGTTTGAACACTGTATTCTAAAATATTTACCTTTCTTTTCAGTAAATCAATTTGTTTTGCGTTCATCACACTTTAGACAATGTATCAGACAGTACAGAAGATCCCTGTGTAAAAATTCAGAGCTGCCGGTATTAGGTTCTAATCTTGGAAACCAATGTCTGAAGGTGATTAAGAGCATCGAATATTTCTCTTCTGATATCTATCGTCTCGGTTTGAGGCACTTGCAGCCTTGGAACTTGGAATATTTAGAGATGGGACAGCATTTTTTCAATATTTTCCTTTCTTTTAACCCCAAAAGCCTGTTCTTCATATCATCTTCGTAATTAGTCACACTTTCGAAATGATCACTACAGATACGTGCACACTTAATATTCACTTGGTCCTGCCTATTCACTTGGTTTCCCACTTTTTAGCTAAATGCACATCTTTCGGAAAACAATGATAAATTACTTCGTGAATGTGACGAGAGTCATTCGAACAGTTCGCTACAGCACAATTCATCATTTTTAAACTTAATTACTATCAGTTAATGTAATACTGTACCTTTATAATTTTTTAATCGCTAATTACACAACCAAATAGGCCTACATTATGCAACAGTGCACGTGAACTTGAATTACATTTCTCAACACTCGTAACTGCAAAACTCACTGAGACCAACTGTAACGCAGTGACGTCAGAAAGTGGTGGGTTAGAGTTAGAGAAGGCGGCAAGCTGAAAACAAAAAGCCAGCCCTTCTTTCTATAGCTCTAATATCATAGATGTCTGACAGTTGGCACAGTGTCCATACATGTGCAGAGGTGCACCTGAGTGAAGTGGCCGGGATCCGACGGAATAAGCGCCGTCTTAAATCACGAAGTGATTATTTTCCGCATATAAAGACCTCCCTCAAAGAAGGTTGTATATCATATAAGGGAGGTCTTCATATCATATATTACGATGTACTGAAGTATACTTAGCGGCGAAAAGTATGGGCCGACTCTTGGTCGATAGAAATGCTAAGTTCTATCGCGCGGTTCACTCGTGTAAACGTAACCCACTGCAAAGCATTGCTGTGGTGTCTCTTCATTGAAAGTGGTCCGCCTATAATGTAGTAAACCTTACGAGCAGTGTGTGGCCCAGTGGTAAGAAGTCTGACATCCGTACCAGAGGTTGTGAGTTCGCCTCCCGGTACGGTTTTTTTAGTTGATTATTTAATGACGCTATATCAACTAATAATAATAATAGCGAGATATTTTGGCGAGATGAGGCCGAGGATTCGCCATAGATTACCTTGCATTCACATTACGGTTGGGGAAACCTCGGAAAAAACCAAACCAGGCAATCAGCCCAAACGGGGATCGAACCCGCGCCCGAACGCAACTTCAGACCGGCAGGCAAGCGCCTTAACCGACTGAGCCACGCGAGTGGCTCCCAGTATGGTAAAATTATTATTTTTTTCTTTTAACTTTTACTTAATTTATTAGTTTAAATGTGAAATGGCATTTATTAACAAACTTCATTATGCCTGCCTTATTAAATATAATTGCCCATCACCTGTGGGCTATTAATAGGTGAGACCTGGCCTATATAAACAAAAATACTTGTTTCACATCCTAAAAAAACCGGACGCATATCAAACACAAATAAATAATTAAATTAACAAAAGCAAACAATTTTTAATATATTAACAAAACAAGACCTGTGGTGGGGACTAGCATCTCGTCCACAAACCACCTGCGTCAACAACTGCCCTCAATCTACGCGGCATGGAATCCACAAGATTATGGAACAGGTCTAAGTTCTTGGCCATCCTCTCCTACGCATCTAGAACTCTGTCCCACAATTCCTCAGGTGGTTGTTCTGCCCAATTAGAGCGTAGGGTCTTTTTGACTGCAGTCCACAAATTTTGAATCGGATTCATATCTGGTGAATTTGGAGGCCAGTCGATTAGGTCGACATGATGCCTACTCGTAAACTATCTTTGAATCCGGTTGGCGGTGTGTATCGGATGATTATTCTGCTGGAAGAAAAGTGTTCCTTCTGGATATCGTTTTCGGGTGGAAGGGATCATTACATTTGCCAAAATGTGTTCTAAACTTCTGCCGTAAACCGCCCGTGGATGCGTTCTAGAAGTCCTGCCCCATCGTATGACATCCACCCCCAACACGCGACCCTCACGCAACCCGACTTGTTAATAATTCGTGTCATGAAGCGTTAATCGTATCGGTGGCCATTCATACAATAAACTTGGGCAGTACTATCGTTGCTATTGGAGACAATTACCTCGTCGGAGAAAATGAAATTTCTCCAATCGAAGACCTGTCGGAGAGTAGCATACGCAGAATAACCTCTGCAAACCAGGGCAATGAGTTATTGTTTCTGTGCCATCTTCAAGCGTAATGACGAGACAGAACGTTGTATTAACAGATAGCAGTATTGGTTGAAAGAGAGAGGGAGGTTTATTAAATAATATTCTAAGAGATATCGCCACATAATTATAGCTTTGCGAGACACATATGATGGCAAATTTGTAATTAAAAAAAGAAGATTGGGGGAGATTCAAACCTTGAGCTACTACTATCAATTTGTTCAATGCTCCGGTTGATTTTGTATGTATCAATTTTATTATTATTTCACTCTTCAAGGGCCCTGATGTATCTAGAATCAACCCGCCATTCGATTTTATTACATATTTTAGACTCTTAAACAAAATACAGCGAATTTAAATAGTTTAATTATGTGTTACCTGGTGAACTATGGCTTTGACGAGACGAGCATGCGCAATGTTATGTCTCTGGAACTTAGAAATTGTCGGCCGGCCCATTCTTTTTGCCGCTAAGTGTGCATATGATATTTCAGTGCAGAAATTCTGCAACAACAACAACACATCCAATCACCCAACACAACACAAACTTGCTGCCTTCCGAACAATGGTACACAGACTACTTAACATACCAATGAAACAACATGACTACAAAGAAGATCTAAACACCATCAAATACATAGCACAAGAAAACGAATACAACCCCAACATAATAAGAAGGACAAAACAGAATCACGAAAAACATAACAATACAACACAAACACAAGAACACAAAAAATACATCACACTAACATACGAAAACAAAAAACACACACAAGGGTGCAACCTCATTCAAGAAATTAAATTACAACATCGCATACAGAACAAATAATACTCCACAAAAACATCTCAACACACAAACAAATACTTCACATTACACAACACAAACACACTCTCACAGGACACACAAACAAAAGACGCCGAGACCAACAACAAACAGTTCTGAGGATTGCCAATAGCAGGCTGAAACATGTTAAGGAGGTAATATAACATTTAACACAAAAAGTCAAATAACACGTTTTCCGATATTTAAATTAATAAAAAATATATCCGATTTAGAAGTTCTACAAATTAATATCGACAATATTTATCTATGGCTTTTAAATAATGGGTTATAATTAATATAAAAAATGTTGTTATATGACTTATCCGACAGTCACGCTCAAACCTCCTGCCGTTTCGGGAGTGTTGTCACAAGTTAGCTCTCCGTCTCTGTCTCTCAGCAGCAGTAATTTTAAAACTATGGAGCGTGACCCTTCATCTGAGATTGGTTTGATAGAGAGATGCAGAAGGCTTCTTAATAATAATAATAATAATAATAAATATGATAATAATAATAATAATAATAATAATAATAATAATAATAATTATCATCAGATTGCATGGAATTCAGTTTTTGTAATATTTTTACTTTTATTAGGGTTAAAAATGCCTTTGATAACGTACAAAGGAAGCTATTATGGGATATAATAAATGGCAAGGGTTTTCCACTACATCTCATAAGAGCTATTCAGACCCTTTACACAGAAACAAAAATACAAATAACAAGTGGTACAAGGAGAAGTAAAGAACACATTTTAACAAACCTGTTTAATTTATATATTGACCAAGTCACACAAGACTGGATAGAATCTACAAAGAAATTGTACAAAACAGATTTAACAACTCTTTTATTTGAAGATGATCAATTAGTAATAGCTGCTTCAAAGGATGGTCTTCAGAAACTAATATATGTATTACAAATCACAGCCTCAAGTTATAATTTAACAATATCTCCGTCTGACAAAAACAAAAATTCTAGCTTTCCAAGGGAAAACACAGGTACGATATAAAATTTTAATTGAAAACAATACAGTAGAGCAAGTAAGAGATTTTAAATACCTAGGCTGTGAAATTGGACACACAAGAGAATTAGATCAACATAGAAAATTTAAAAATTTTAACCAAATATATGGAACGATTAAAAGAACCCTATTAAACAAAATAAGGAAAGAAACCATTTTGATGTTTTATAAAGTTTTGGCAGTCCTATCTCTCTTGTATGGCTCAGAATGCTGGACCCTAACAGAAAACCAAAAACACAAAATAGAAGTATCAGAAATGAGATTTTTGAGATCGGTAGCTGGATACAGAAGAACAGACAGACAATATAATGAAACGATAAGAGACGAACTGAACATATTCAACTTAAACAACAAAATAAAAGAATACCAAGCAAAATATTATGAATATATAAAAGAATGCCAGAATACCGTATTCCTAAAAAGATTCTAGAGTACAAACCCAAAGGCAAGACAGACAGAGGAAGGCCTACGAAGAGATGGAGAGATCAATTTCTTTGAGAGGATGGAACAGGTCGAAAGGCCTAATTCCTGTGGATGATGATGATGATGATGATTGATGATTAGGTTAATAAAGTTGTCGAATATCACAAAGGCGCAGTGTAATAAAATCAATTGAACGATAGGCTTAATTTGAAATAGTAATTTTCTGTACAAATGAATTGACATGGCCCTAAATAGCATTATGATCATGCTGTCAAGGCATATTCTTGCAAAAATAGCAGTTACCATATGACTGCACATTTCATATATACCAGTAATGCTTTTATAAAATATCCCATTTGTTGCATTCAAGTCCCGCATAATACGCTATTTTTGTGGAATATTTTCGATGTAAATTTCGGCAATGTAGGTTAAATCAGGGTGGACCGGGCCACAGGATGAATGGGACCGGTTTTCTATTTTTCAATAGTAGATGGCAGGAGTTCACGGATCTTTTGCGTATGCACTCTCATGACCAAGTTTTGAATCTATTCCATCTTGTAGAGTGAAACAAGTCAGAACCAGGTGCTGTCTCTCTCAGAAAAAATCCATTTTGTGATTGTTTGAATGTAAGTATAAGCTGAAAATAGCATTTTTATAATATTCTGATGTTATAAACTAACTGATTACTCTTATAATACAGCCATATTGATCCAGTTTTTTTGTGTTAATAGTAACTTAGTGATGTGTTGCTTACTCATAAGACGTTATAGGCAATTGTTGGTGACATCAGGGTTGCCAACACAAATTATAAATGAAATATACTTTTCAAGGAGAATCGGGCCACTGCAATTCCCATCAGAGAGCTTATACAGTCAATTGTTGAGAAAGTTGAAACACATATAAAAAATTTTTAAACATTTCTGAAACATACGAGTATAAAATTACACACAATCACTCACATTAGAACTCTCTTTCTCACACACTGACACACACACACACACACACACACACACACACACATGCATGCATGCGGACATACATACCTACGTACATATTACAATCAATGCAATTTTTAAAAAATAAAAATAAAATCAAGATTAAATTAAATGTTCACTAGTCTGTATTCGTTAAAAATTATGAATGCCAGTGGCGGATTCAAAACTAATTGGGGGAGGGTGCGCATTTTTCTATGGAACATTTGTATGTCTAAAAAGATCTAAAACGCAGCTACCCTGTTCCAATTCCACGTTTGATATTTCAGATGGGAAAGTACAAACGGAAGACAGAACAGAGTTGGTCTGAAGAAGACATGTTGAAAGCTGTAAAAGCTGTCAGTTAAGGGAGAAGTCAGCGTCAACTGTTCCATGTGCCTAGGACCTGTCTTCAGGGGCGTCTTAATTCTTTGGCACCTAATGGAAAACCGATGAAGAAGAAAGCCTGTCAGACAGTTTTCACAGAAGAACAAGAACTCCAGCTGAAATCCCGTATGTTGAGGCTTGCAACAATGTAAGAGCTGCGGCCTACAGATTTGCAGAAGCTAATAAAGTAAAGTCCTGCAAATTTTCAAAAGAAATGAAAATGGCAGGATGGGATTGGTATCAGTCATTCAAAGCACGACATTCCAGTGAGTTGACTCTGAGGAAACCAGGACTTTAGCAGCTAGAGCTGAAGGCCTAAACCAAAAGGATGTAGGCATATATTTCGAGAAGTTATTCGAAATTATGAGGTCATTAGGATTAACAAACAAACCCGAGTCCCTGTACAATGTTGACGAGTCAGGGCTTGTTCTCAACAACAGGTGTTCCAAGAAAGTAGTTGCAGGTAAAGGGGCATAAACAAACTTCTGTTGAGAGAGGGGAGCTTGTTACATTGGTAGCCTGTTGCAATGCCATTGGAAACTATATTCCACCCATGATCATTTTCAAAGGGAAGAAGTTTCACCAAGAATACGAAGAAAACTTTGCCCAATGAATCCATAACAGGCATGACAGAATCCGGTTGGATCAATGAGGAGGCATTCTTGTGCTGGTTGAAATACTTCAACATGCATCGAACGTCTGGCCTTTGCCTGCTAATTCTTGATGGTCATATTTCACACAAGAGTCTGCCAGCATTTGAGTTCTGTGAAAGAAACTACATTACAATGCTGTGTTTCTCAAGTCACACAACACAACACCTTCAACCCCTCGATAGGGCTTTCTTTCAAGCCACTGAAGAGCCACTACGACCAAAAGTGCGACAAATACATGCAAGCTCATGAGGGAGATAGGAAGATAACCAAATTCAATTTTGGAAAACTTTTCAACTCTGCCTGGATAAAGGCAGCTACAGTGAGCGTAGCACAAAATGGATTTTGGTCTACTGGCATTTACCCTCTAAATGCAAATGTCGTGGAAGACCATGAGTTCCTCCCTTCCACAACGGTCAAAAGTGTTCTAGGAAATAGTCAATCTACGTCAGGATCTTCATCAACACTCTGCACGACACCTTCGTCCAGGTCCACGCCTGTGGAATAACGGTTAGCACGTCTAGCCGCGAAACCAAGTGGCCCGGGTTCGATTCCCAGTCGGCACAAGTTACCTGGTTGAGGTTTTTTCCGGGGTTTTCCCTCAACCCAATATGAGCAAATGCTGGGTAACTTTCGGTGTTGGACCCCGGACTCATTTCACCGGCATTATCACCTTCATCTCACTCAGACGCTAAATAACCAAAGCTGTTGATAAAGCGTCGTAAAATAACCTACTAAAATAAATAAATCCTTCTCCTTCGTTAGACTGATGAATTCCGGTGTTGTTAGAACTGTAGCTACTTGCTTTCGAGAAGCGACACTCTGTTTAGCAGCCTTCTTAGGAGTGGGAAGAAGCTCACCAAACGTTGGGGACTCCACTTGGTCAGCTGGTGCAGCACTGGATGAAGGTAGGTTATTTTACGACGCTTTATCAACAGCTTTGGTTATTTAGCGTCTGAGTGAGATGAAGGTGATAATGCCGGTGAAATGAGTCCGGGGTTCAACACCGTAAGTTACCCAGCATTTGCTCATATTGGGTTGAGGGAAAACCCAGGAAAAAACCTCAACCAGGTAACTTGTCCCGACCGGGAATCGAACCCGGGCCACCTGGTTTCGCGGCTAGACGTGCTAACCATTACTCCACAGGCGTGGACAAGGAGAAGGAGACGAAGAAAAATAAGAATAGTGAAGGTTCACTGCACAAGAAAACCTTCATAAGACGACTCTTGAATAGCGACTCATCTGAGAGCGGGGAAGAACCGGTGACTTCAAGATTCAGTGATGACGAAAATAAATGTGGATTCTGTCAATTGAATTACTATTCGGCAGAATCCATTAGGAAAGGTGATTGGATAAGTTGCCAGAACTGTGGAGGCTGGTATCACGAGGTATGCGTTGGGGCTAGGGCAAGGAAAAATTTGTTTGTGGAAAATGTATTTAGCTTTCTTGAGTTTTTTCAGAGCATTTCAAGTGCAAAGTTTTACCTGTTAGAAAATCTTTAGGTTATAAATGCTACCATATAGTAAATTCTTCTTACTTATATAATATCTTGTATTTTGGTTCTTAGGTAATATTTTTTACAGTGTAGCAATAAATAAAATTAATTTATGATGATTTAGTATTATTTTGCATATCATAAGCATTTAGGACCACTTTTATGGTAAAGAGTACATTTAATACACTGGCCCGAATCATCCAAGTAGTTTGCCCTATTCAACCAAATAGGATAGGGTGAATAGGGCCACTGAAGGGTTGAGAGAAATGAACTATAAAGCATCTAGTTTTGCTAAAAAAAATTCACAACCATTCTAAAACTATTGGGAAGGATTTTATTGAATGTGTTTGTATAGTTGGTGCACGTGCTACTGTCGTTCCTATGTCGATTTAAATTTATTGTGGCCCTATTCACCCTGATTTACCCTACTGTAACAGCAATGAAACATTTGGTCATTGAGTGGTGATTTTTGCTGGTCAATTTTTTGTCTTTTAGTGTATTGAGTGTGATTACAATGAGTGTTATACGAAAAGCGCTTTCTGTATCGGAAAGATTGGAAATCTTACTAAAGTAAGATAAAAACAGTATACCTACTCTTAATCAGAAACAACTCTAATTCATTAGAGATCCGATCTCGACATTAAGGACGATAATAAAAGAATCTCCGACTCAATCACTGCAGCTGCGACGTTGGGAAGATATAAATGCAGGAAAGTGAAGTTTGGTAAACATGAGGACTTGGAGAACACGCACACGGCAAACAACTATAAATGACTTTTTTCGAAAGAATGAAGTACAGTAAATAATGTAAATGTCTTTGACGTATAGTACAGTAATTAGGCTACATAATGGAGTAATTACCTATCATGACTCATGTAGTTTAATAAAGAAAATTGCTAATAGATACTGTATGGTCAGCGCGTCTGGCCGCGAAACCAGGTGGCCCGGGTTCGAATCCCGGTCGGGGCAAGTTACCTGGTTGAGTGGTTGAGGTTTTTTCCGGGGTTTTCCCTCAACCCAATATAAGCAAATGCTGGGTAACTATCGGTGCTGGACCCCAGACCCATTTCACCGGCGTTATCACCTCCATATCATTCAGACGCTAAATAACCTGAGATGTTGATACAGCGTCGTAAAATAACCCAGTTACAAAAAAAGGATACTGTATATAAGTCAAAATTAGTGTATCCGCCTAATACCTGGTCCCGGTTAATACGCGATTTACACGTGGTCCCTTGAATAGCGTCTTATCGGGGTTTTACTGTATTAACCCATAAAATTGGAACCATGCGGGGTAGAAATACATAGGCGGAGAGAGAACCATTTTCTTGGGGGAGGGGCAAGCGAAACCATGGAATTCCCATCTGACGGGATTATAGGGGACATCATTTAGCTCCTCCCCCGTTATAGCTTGACCATGGTACAGTATATCGGAATATGATCATTTAATAAATGTATTTTTGGGTGGCATGTTTCTTACAGTGTTACATCCATATCTGCGATGTTTCTATCCTAATTGTGTAGGGCTTAAACTGTAGGTCTACTACAAATTATAATAGGGCATAACTCAAAACAATCTCCCTCTCTTTCTCTCTCATACATAAACACATGCATACACCAATAAAACTACGTAACAGTGCTAACAGGAACTTTTTTATATGAAGCTTACCTTCCGAAGATATCATATGAAATGTAAATTCTAATTACATTATTTAATCTCGTTTTTAAGTTTACACATTATACTGTGATCACTTTTCTTTTTCTGCATTGTTGTGCAGTATGTTATTCATACATCCGTAATTGCTGGCCTTAACATCTGCAGACTTGTAACACATTAGTACAGGCTGTTACAAAAGAAAAATTACAGTGCTTCCATTCCTCAAATGAAGTATAGGAATTCTTATACATTCAGAAATTTAAAATAAATACAGTATTATAGTCCAGACACATGATCTGACGACATTAATTCATCATTTAAAGCACAGAAACTTAATCGGAAACAAAAGCAAAAAATATTTTTGAATTCAGTAGAATAGAAAAAAAAAAGTTCAGACAAGTTTGGGGAGCAGTGCCCCCACCCCATAACTCCGCCTATGTAGAAATATGGTCTTTGTTTCTGTGTGTTCAGAAAACATTAAACGTTCATCATATATACATGCAGGGCCCCTACAACATTCCAATTTTCCGAGCGAACTTGTTATTTGATTTTGAGACTTTCTATGTGGCGAGTCTGCATGCCCATATGTTGCAACGCAGCACTGCTGCTATTGGCTATCGCCGATAAGCGAACACACCTGCAAATGTCAGGTTTGAGCGCAACTGTAGGAATAGCCTATATCTTATTTAAGAGGTAATTATACAACGAATGAACCATTATAACGAATATATTATGTAAAAGATCACCGTGTAACTATTAATCATAATTTGACTTTTCATAATCACATATTTAATAGTACAGGGGCATCACTTTATTTTTACCAATATTTTTAACATTAACCTGGCTATACTCAGAAACACTGTTGCCCCCTTCCATTACAGGAGTTTGATGTTACTAGTGCAATATGTAAACAAATCATTTTACTAGATATATGAGGAGAGAAAAGTAGTGTATCCATTTATGTTGTAGAGAAATACGATATTACGATTTTCAGTTTGATGATCACTTTTACGGAATTTATCAAAATACAGTAGAGTAGTAGCATTTTTTTTTAAAAACTCAACTTTTCAAGCGGATATGTTCGTTATGTAATGTCTACTTTATTTAGCATATTAATTATTGGTGTTAACATGCAATATAGAGAGTGCATTTAAATTGAGGGGGTCATAAGTAAAGGGCTGTAAGTGCACTTAAGTTACTTTTGAGAAAATGGGGTTTAAATATTTAAGCTTTCGTAAAATCGGTAAATTTTTTATTTAAATTTTAATGTGTGATGCGATTAAAATATCCCTTTGTCACTAAAATTTTAGATACTTTAGCTTACACTGGATGCACTTAACTCATGTTATTACAAATGTCACTAGCATTCCTTTGCTTCTAGCCACCTGAATTCAAAATAAGCTAATCTGAATTTTTAAAAAAGTTGCTGAAAATGGTTGCCGTTCATTACAATGCAGGCTTCAATTCAGTACGCATATTATTAAAAACATTTTGAAGCATATTCTCTGAAATTGAATTTATCGTTTCTTGAATATAATTTTTAGTACGATATTATTAATATTGGTTCTTTCTTCTATACAAAACGCAACCATATTTATGAAACACACTATACACTGCAGTGTTTACTTCATTGCTTGAAGACTTCGAATGCAACAGCGGCCGTAAGTTTGTGTGTCTGACTGGGAGTGAAGTACATTCAGAAATACAGGTACAATAAAAATGCAAGTAAAAATAAAATGATGTCCCTGTATAAGTAAAGCTTTAAAAAATCTGGGATTTATTATTACAAATTCAACAAATTTACAAAGCACTTCGACTTTGACACTCCTTTTTGATTGTCACGTTCGCGCTAAATTGGAATATGCCTCAGTAATTTGGTCATCCACTTGTAAAACATATAGGGCCGTATTCATAGACATTCTTAGCGCGGGCTTCCGGTGGATGATGAGCGAACTAACGTTTTTCGTATTCATAAACCAGTGTTAGCAATACGATATATTATGAATCCTGTACAAGTAACCAGTCGATAGCCGGGGCTAGTTTAGCACGCTCGTAGCGTGGGCTAGCGAAATGTCTATGAATAGCACTCATAGTAATCAAATTGAAAAAATTCAAAAACGATTCTCAAGATATCTTTACTTTAAAAAATAACATTATTAGGCCTTCCATAACAAATTTAATTTAATGCCTCTTGCAAGTCTTAGATTACTTGCTGAGCAGCTTTTATTAAACGAAATATTCAACTCTCTAATGGATAATAGCGAAATATTATCACAAATCCAGCTTAATGCTAGAACATGACATTTGAGAACTCGTCAATTGTTATGTTATAGAAAAACCAAACACTTCAGCACATGAAATATCACCAGTGTTAAAAATCTGTGCAAAATTCAATATAATATGGAAAATATGGGATCTAGATTTCAGCATTTCTTACATGGAACATAAACATTTTCTTATTAATATATTGAAGGTAGTTAATTTTAAATACTTACTTACTTACTTACTTACTTACTTACTTACAAATGGCTTTTAAGGAACCCGAAGGTTCATTGCCGCCCTCACATAAACCCGTCATCCTGTGCGAGATTAATCCAGTCTCTATCATCACACCCCACCTCCCTCAAATCCATTTTAATATTATCCTCCCATCTACATCTCGGCCTCCCTAAAGGTCTTTTTCCCTCCGGTCTCCCAACTAACACTCTATATGCATTTCTGGATTCGACCATACATGCTACATGCCCTGCCCATCTCAAACGTCTGGATTTTAAGTTCCTAATTATGTTAGGTGAAGAATACAATGCGTGCAGTTCTGTGTTGTGTAACTTTCTCCATTATCCTGTAACTTCATCCTACTTAGCCCCAAATATTTTCCTTAGCACCTTATTCTCAAACACCCTTAACCTATGTTCCTCTCTCAGAGTGAGAGTCCAAGTTTCACAACCATACAGAAGAACCGGTAATATAACTGTCTGTTTTATAAATTCTAACTTTCAGATTTTTGGACAGCAGACTGGATGATAAGAGCTTCTCAACCGAATAATAACACGCATTTCCCATATTTATTCTGCATTTAATTTCCTCCCGAGTGTCGTTTATATTTGTTACTGTTGCTCCAAGATATTTGAATTTTCCACCTCTTCGAAGGATAAATCTCCAATTGTTAAATTTCCATTTCGTACAATATTCTGGTCACGAGACATAATCATATACTTCGTCTTTTCGGGATTTACTTCCAAACCGATTGCTTTACTTGCTTCAAGTAAAATTTCCGTGTTTTCCCTAATCGTTTGTGTATTTTCTCCTAACATAGTTGATTTTAAATAATATTGCTATTTATTTGTTACTCTGTAATTTGCCATTTATAGCTACATTTAAATCTTTTGGTTATGATATCTATATTTATCTATTTTTCATTTATTTTTATTTTATATTTTTTCATTTATATCTATATCTGTGTCTTTTATTTAGGTAGTATCTATTTGTCTGTGTTTCCTTCATTTTTCATATGTATTTACATTTGCATCCTACATTTGTATCTGTTTTTATCTCTTTTTTCGTGTTATCTCCAATTTTATGTTCCAAACAAATATTTGTTCTGTCTATAGTAATTGGGGCTTTGCCGTGTTTCAGACATAAATAAACAAATAAAATAAAATAGGTTATTGCTTCCCATCTGATCAATGCAAATGGAATTTTGATTCGTCGGAGAATATTACGGTTTCCCACTGCTGTATTGTCCAATTGAAATGCTCTTTTGCACACGCCAGTCGTTTTTTCTTCGCTTTCGCACTGTTCTGGCACTAGCACTGACGTCCCTCTGCTCTTCCCACGCAAGTTTCCTATCATTAGATCCTGCTGGACGATCACTCAGACATTCAGTCTTAAGCGGGAGTAGGGGAGACCCGGGCAAAACGAATAACCCGGGCAAAGAGAATAATGTCTATTTCTTGGAAACCCCAACAGGTAGCGCTTTCTGCTATGTTGGGGAAAAATCCCTACCAGATTTTGCTGCCGGAACTGACTTGTCGTCATTTTAGCTAGTAAGAGAAGAAGTCAGCGTGTGTTTAAAGAAAATTGACTGTTTTCTTTAAATATTTCAAGGTAAGAGAAACAAATGTACAAAATACAGTACTGCAGAAACTCTTTGTTATGTGATAGTAATATTGTGACAGCGACGTGAGATTCGAACTCACGACCACCGTCCCGCAAGAGAGCAGATCGCGCGGGCTTCACGGAGCACTGATGGACGGCGCGGCGGAGAGAGGGGAAAGGGCCTACGTGGCGAGGGAGATCGCGCGCCCAGCTGCTTACGGAGTGAAGGGGGAATGGACCTTCCCGACTCTTCCAGAAGCCCGTCGAAGTGGAAAAATCGCGAATTCGAAGTCTCTCGGTTACGTTGCTGCGGTTATAAATTACGGACGCGGAGTGTGTATGTCATTCATGTTTAGTTCAGTGAGTAAGCCAGTGAACAGAGCAAGCTAGCCAGTCTTGTGTACCGGAGTTCGACTCGAGTGTGCGTCCGCAACTGTATCAGCATCCGAAGGCCTGAGTTCGAGTGCAGTGGACCGCAGTTGGAGGGACCTGAGTTCGAGTACAGTGAACTGTCTCTGAAGGTCTGGTTCGAGATACTGTGAACTCGAGTGACTGAGATAGAAGAACTGTGAACTGAGAACTGATAGTTCTGATTTGTAAATAGTGCTTTGTAAATATTAGTTAAGATTAACAGTTCATTGTTGTTCGTACTAGTCCAAGTAAATTGTCATTGCCGTCAGTGGAGTGCTATAACGAATCCTGTGTTGAGTGAAAAACCTATTGTTGACGATAGCGTTTAAAGTGAATTGTAGAAAGGAATTATTGTTGTGACGAATAAATTACATTGTTGTTACAAAATAAATTCACATTGGTGTCAGGAGTGGGATATTATCGACAATGGAGAACCTACAGCAGATCCTGCAAGCCATCGCAGAAATGAAAGCAGAAATGAACATGCACATTAGTGAAGTAAAAGATAACATGAACAAGCACATCAGTGAGGTTAAGAACGACATAAGTGATGTGAAAACGGAGATGAAAAGTGACATAAGTGATGTGAAAACAGAGATGAAAAGTGACACAAATGAAGTGAAAGGCGACATAAGCGGAGTGAAAGGCGACATAAGCGGAGTGAAAAATGACATCACTACGCAAATTGAAAGCGTTTCGGCCCACGTAGATGGAATTGTCGCCATCGTAAAAGACAAACTTAAGGCCGATTTGGATAAACTAAACCAGAATTTTACAACTATAAACGAGACAGTAGCCGAGTTGAGACAGGATGTAGACCATTTCGACGGCAAAATCCGCGATCTCGAGCGTCGTCAAGAGCAGACGAGTGAGGTGATGGACATACACGCTGAGGAAAACAAGCACATACTCGCGTTAATGGACCAACTTGCTGTACAAAACAAACACATCCTCGCGTTGGTGGATCGCCAGGCTAGAGAACAGAAGCAGATAATTGCCGAGGAAATTCAACGGGCCGTGGAAAAATCGACGACAGAAATGAGGACCTCATGTAGTGGCCATGTGGAACCATCGCCCTCAGCCAGACATTTCAACGTCAAGACGCCGAAGTTCGACGGTACGACGTCTTGGGCGATATTCCATCGCCAGTTCGAGGCCATCGCAGAGCACAATGGGTGGACGCCAGCAGAGAAAACCACTCAGCTGCTGGGACAGGCGTCGGAGATTCTTTACAGCGTTCCAAAAGATGGGACAGCCGCTGAGATAATGGCGGCCCTGGAGGCACGTTATGGTGACCATTAACTTGGGGCAGCATTCAGGACCCAACTAAAAACGAGGGTCCAACAGTCAGGCGACTCCCTACAAGAATTTGCGATGGCAGTGGAACAACTGGCCCATAAGGCGCTCAGGGGCCTACCTAATGACTTCATCGCTGGAGAGGCGGCCTACACCTTCGGCAGCGGAGTTCGAGACCCGGAAATAAAGCAACAGCTACTCTTGGCAGAGCATCGCACCATCAATGCAGCTCTGGCGGCGGCCCTCAGAATGGAGGCAGCCAAGTTGACGGCGAACGTCTCGGCATCGCACCGGATTAGGAGCGTCGCGGCGGCCGACGTCGAGGAACGTCAACCGAAATCACCCGAGCGACGAAGACGAGGAGTGCCCACCTGCTGGTCCTGCGGCGAGCCTGGACACCTGAGGAGGGACTGTGACCGATCTGGTCACAAACAGGAAAACTAAAAGGGGCCGATGCGATGAGGGGCAGGTCGGCGCCATCATCACCATCCCCTCGGCTGATCTTGAAGATGGTTAACAGAAGATGCGACGATGGGCTGATTGCTGACGGATGGATAAGAGGCCGCCCATGCAGAGTGCTGGTAGACACCGAGGCGTCGCTCACTATCACCAGACCGGAAGTCGTGCGTGGCCTACCTGGGAGAACGCCGCTGCGCCGGTATGAGCTACGTACTGCCTCAGGCGAGAGCCTGCCCATCCAAAAGAGGTTTTCCTGGATCTGACATTGGGAAAGAGGAGACTGGAGATGTGGGTGTTCGTCGCCAACATCACTGAAGACGTCATCCTGGGACTCGACGCCATGCGGATCTTCAATGCAACGGTGGACGTCAGGCGCCGTATCCTGCGTTTTGGTCAGGATGAAGTGTTCCTGAGGGACGTCGAAGACCAACCCATGGCCAGCAGACTCACCTTGGAGAATCAAGTGACAATCCCAGCAGGCTGCGAGATGGTGGTGACGGCAAGATTGGACGGACAACCTAAGAGAAACCTGACTCCATCGATTCGCAAACAACTCCGATAGATGGGGTTTATGTGGCCAGATCCCTACTCCCGAATCAGAAGGTGGTACCGGTGAGGGTCCTGAATGTCACCAATCGGGACAAGGAGGTGCCTAGTGGAACTGTACTAGGTAACGTCGAGCCGGTGGTGTCTGTGACGTCGCTGGCAGAAAACGAGGAGTGTCACCGACCACGTCCAGATCTAGACCCATCACTGAAAGAGCTGACTCGAGAATTGCCAGCGAATTTAAGCAAAAGAGAAAGAAGACAAGTCCACGATCTACTGACAGAATTTCAAGACGTGTTCAGTCTGTCTGAAAACGACTACGGGAGAACGGAGAAAGTTCAGCACCGCATCGACACCGGAAATGCTCGCCCAATCAGACAACCTCCTCGACGCGTCCCTCTAGCTAAACAGAGGAAGATTGACAGCCAACTGGAGGGCCTGAAAGCAAGAGGGGTCATCGAGGAATCCGGCAGCCCTTGGTCATCACCTGTGGTGCTGGTAAAGAAGACTGAACTACAGAAGACTGAATGACGTCACCAGGAAAGACTGCTTTCCCCTTCCACGAATTGACGACACCTTGGACACCCTGGTCGGAGCAGACTGGTTCTCGACGTTGGATCTCAAGTCAGGATACTGGCAGGTGGCGCTACATCCTGAGGACAAGGAGAAAACGGCATTCTCTACAGGCCAGGGACTATGGCAGTTCACCGTTATGCCATTCGGCCTCCGCAACGCCCCGGCTACATTCCAGAGACTGATGGAGTCCGTAATGAGAGGCCTGACATACGACACCTGTTTGCTGTACTTTGATGACGTCATCGTGGTCGGCAAGACTTTCGGCGAACAGCTGTTGAACCTGAGGAAAGTGTTCGAGAGACTGCGACAAGCCAGACTGAAGTTGAACCCGAAGAAATGTCATCTATTCCAGAAGAAAGTCAGCTACCTGGGGCACGTAGTATGGACCAACGGAGTGGCCACGGACCCGGAGAAGCTACAAGCCGTCAGAGGATGGCCGAGACCGAGGGACAAGCAGGAGCTGCGCCGCTTTCTCGGCCTCTGCACTTATTACAGAAGGTTCGTAGCTGGGTATGCCAACATCGCTAAGCCTCTAACCCAGCTGACCGAGGAGAAACGACAATTCCAGTGGACGGACGAGGCGGAGTCATCCTTCCAGTCACTGAAAGAGGCGCTCTGCACTGCTCCTGTACTGGGATATCCCATCCCTGGAAGGAAGTTCACGCTCGACACGGACGCTAGCAACGTAGGCATCGGCGGAGTACTC
Source organism: Periplaneta americana (assembly GCA_025594305.2). Lineage (NCBI taxonomy): Eukaryota > Metazoa > Arthropoda > Insecta > Blattodea > Blattidae > Periplaneta > Periplaneta americana. Next base: position 10,144,069 of record JAJSOF020000042.1, read on the forward strand.
TCTCAGGAACAGGACGGGCACGAGAGGGTGATTGCTACTTCAGCCGACCACTACCCAAGGCTGAGAGAAACTACTGTGTGACGCGTAGAGAACTTCTTGCCATTGTGGAAGCCCTGAAGCATTTCCACAAATATTTGTATGGCCAGGAATTCCATCTGAGGACAGACCATTCTGCACTCACCTGGCTATTGGGCTTCAAGAATCTGGAGGGGCAGACCGCCCCAACGGTTCAACGTCTGCAGGAGTACAACTTCACCTCTGAACACCGACAAGGGAAGAAACATTCCAACGCTGATCCCTATCACGACGTCCGTGCCCGGATGGCTGCAAACACTGCCTGAAAATAGAAGAGCGGGATGGCGCCCACGCAGTCCGAGCAATTGCCGCCCAGCCGAGCCCAGGATGGGATAACGCCGCCATAAGGAGGGAGCAGCTGGAGGACCCAAACATTGGACAGCTACTGCGTGATGTGGAGTCCGGCCAGAGACCAGTATGGGCCGATATCGCCAACCGTAGCACCACTTACAAGAGCTACTGGGCCCAGTGGGAATCCTTCACTGTCAAGGACGGTATCTTGAAGAGGATTTGGGAGTCGGCCGTTGGAAAGACCCGCATAGAACAACTTGTCCTGCCCAGGAGCAAGGTGAAGGAAGTGCTGGAGGAGACTCATGCTGGAGTGACTGGAGGCCACCTGGGAGCCAACAAGACGCTGGACAAGTTAAGGCAGAGGTTCTATTGGTTGCATCAGAGAACCGACACGGAACAATGGTGCCGAAGATGCGACACCTGTGCAGCCAGTCGCGGACCAAGGACACGCAGCAGGGGAGCCATGCAGCAGTACAACGTGGGAGCTCCTTTTGAGAGGATCGCCATCGACGTAGCTGGACCGTTCCCGGTCACGGATCGCTACCTGCTAGTCGCCATGGATTACATCACAAAATGGCCAGAAGTGTACGCGATTCCCAACCAAGAGGCTTCAACAGTGGCCGACGCGCTGCTTGACAACTTCATCTACCGATTCGGGGTGCCCCGGGAATTGCATAGCGATCAGGGGCGAAACTTCGAATCCAACCTGATGGGAGAATTGCTCGAGCGTCTGGGGGTGCATAAAACCAGGACCACTCCCCTCCACCCACAGTCCGACGGCATGGTGGAACGATACATCAAAACCGTGGAGGAGCACCTGCGGAAGGTGGTGTCCAACCATCAGCGAGACTGGGATGCCAGAGTCCCACTGTTCCTCTTGGCCTACAGAGCTTCGGTCCACGATACAACAGGGATGACAACGGCAAACATGGTCTTCGGGAGAGAGCTCCGCCTGCCCTGCGATCTGCTGTTTGGCACGCCACCCAGCGCCGATCAACCAGCGACTGACTGTGTGGCAGAACTCACCGAGAAGTTGAATGGAGTTCACCAACTGGCCAGAGAGCACCTCAAGATGGCCAGCGACAGGATGAAAGTGCGCTACGACAGATTAGCCAACTCTGCAGGGTTTCAGGAGGGCGACCTGGTGTGGCTGTAACGACCTACCAGGACCAAAGGGAAATCACCAAAGCTGCAGTGTGCCTGGGATGGACCATACCGCGTGGTGACCCGGATCAACGACGTGGTGTACCGCAACCAGCGACAACCTCGAGGGAAGATGATGGTGGTGCATCTGGACCGATTAGCAACCTACCAAGGGACTGCCCGGGACGAGCAGCCCTAAGGAGGGAGCAATGTGACAGCGACGTGAGATTCGAACTCACGACCAGCGTCCCGCAAGAGAGCAGATCGCGCGGGCTTCACGGAGCACTGATGGACGGCGCGGCGGAGAGAGGGGAAAGGGCCTACGCGGCGAGGGAGATCGCGCGCCCAGCTGCTTACGGAGTGAAGGGGGAATGGACCTTCCCGACTCTTCCAGAAGCCCGTCGAAGTGGAAAAATCGCGAATTCGAAATCTCTCGGTTACGTTGCTGCGGTTATAAATTACGGACGCGAAGGAGTGTGTGTGTCATTCATGATTAGTTCAGTGTGTGAGCCAGTGAACAGAGCAAGCTAGCCAGTCTTGTGTACCGGAGTTCGACTCGAGTGTGCGTCCGCAACTGTATCAGCATCCGAAGGCCTGAGTTCGAGTGCAGTGGACCGCAGTTGGAGGGACCTCAGTTCAGTACAGTGAACTGTCTCTGAAGGTCTGTGGTTCGAGATACTGTGAACTCGAGTGACTGAGATAGAAGAACTGTGAACTGAGAACTGATAGTTCTGATTTGTAAATAGTGCTTTGTAAATATTAGTTAAGATTAACAGTTCATTGTTGTTCGTACTAGTCCAAGTAAATTGTCATTGCCGTCAGTGGAGTGCTATAACGAATCCTGTGTTGAGTGAAAAACCTATTGTTGACGAGAGCGGTTAAAGTGAATTGCAGAAAGGAATAATTGTTGTGACGAATAAACTACATTGTTGTTACAAAATAAATTCAAATATATAGGCGATAGAATTAGTTCTAAAATGCCGTACTTACGAAGAAGATTATTGACGTTTATGTTTGTATAACCTTAAATGAAAAGCGAAGTGGCGTCTGCGGGCAAAGTGGATAACTTATCCACTATATAAGTGTCAGCTGTATTTTTGTATATATTTGTCTATTGTAATAAAGCGTGTTAGATCTTTTTATATTGTGGAGGCATTAAGTCACACTAATTAAATTATAAATCAGCAACACTGATTTTAGTTTTTACTTAAAAAGGTCGTAATGTGTTTTCAGATGGTTTAATTTTTCAAGAGGAAGATGGAGCAAGCCAAATGGTCGCAAAAAGACGTGAAGAAAGCACTTGAAGAAATAAAATCTTCCAATCAATGGTTTTGCTATCTGGCCATACAACCATAATGTGTTTGTTGATAAAAAGTTTGCTCTAGATGAACTTACAGATCGCCCACTTGAGACAGAAATCAGCGATACGACAGCTGGCTCAGATTTAACAAATTCTGCGATGCCAGCTCCTTCAGCGGCTGAAGAAACAGTTAATGCTCACTCAGAATCAACCACCTCTGTGACGTCGGCATCTTCAGAGATTGACGAAATATTCAGTATATCAATTACACTTATTAACATCGTGTTTATGTAGTGACCTAATTTTATTATCAGTGAATAGAAATTAAATAGTAAGGTGAAAATGTTATAGGGATATTCACTTTGCCCGGGTTAATTATTCGCTTTGCCCGTGTACCCGGGCAAAGCGAACAATTAACTATATTTTCTTTCTCAAATCATAGCACTCTCCGTAGGTACGAGAAACGAATTGCTGTTTTGTAGATATGTGGACAACATGTGTCACAACCAAAGTCATGAAGTTTTTATTTCGGGAGCACCAAAATATAGCCTGTGGCATTGTTTATTCTTAGCCTATCCGCTTTACCCGGGTTTACCCTACTGATATATTTTAGTTCTGTTTCACGTTTTCTTGCAACATCTCCTGTTTGAAGATATCTTGCAAGAATCCGCGATACAGAAAAACGATTACAGCCCACTTTTCTTGCAATTTCTCGACTGTAGGGTCTCCCGTACAAACTAAGACCGAACGCACGGTGTTTGTACTCTGCTCTACGGCAGTTGCCTCAGCCGAACTTATGTCGCGTGCGGCCGCCCTGCTTTAAGCGTGTATACCATCTTACATGAAATCTTACCTTATAAAAGATGCTGGAAGTGTCGTCCTTCCTGAGTTATACAGGCATTCTATCTGGTAACCACATTCTAGCTGACGCTAGTGAGTTCTGCCACTAATGTTTCTGATTTCATTCGTAATATTTTCTTTCAGTTCCTCCAATGTGTGAGGATTTGTTCGATACACTTTTTCATTCAGTTTACCCCACAAGTAAAAAACTACATACTATTAGATCTGGAGAACGAGGGGGAAATAGACCAGCTCTGATCAGTCTGTCTGCAAACACTTCCGAGATTGTAAGAAGGGAATCTTCTGCTGTATCAGCAGGGGCTGAATCTTGTTGAAACCACACATGCGAGCTTTCTTCTTCCGTTAACTGATAGAAGAACGGCGTCAAAATGCCATCTTGGTACCTCTCTGCATTTACTGTCTTGGACTAACAGCACACCAAACACCAATCTTCCTATCACAATGAGGGACTTCATAAACACCATTAGGATTTTCTGCACACCAATAGTGAGAGTTATGACTGTTCACACGACCATTAAGATGAAACCAGGACTCATCCAAAAAGAACACAAACTGTGGGTCGAATAATGATCATTCAATGATGCAAGGCACCACTCACAATATCTCACTTCTGTGGCTGGATCAGAGGATTTTAAACAATGGGCCCGTGTAAACCTGTATGGTTTGATGTGTAACAGCTTTGTAGTTCTGTGTGCAGAAGAAGCCGAAATCCCTACTTGTTGTGCTAATTTTGTGAGTGATTTATTCGGTGACCGTTCAAGTTTCGCACCAATGTCATCTAGCTTTTCTTCTGTTAAAACTGTTCGTTTTACGCACATCTTTTTTTATTGAGCACTGAGCCAATAGTTTCAAATTTATTTACAGTTACATGAATCTGTGATCATGAAGGTGGCAATTCACCAGGAAATTGCTGAACGAACGCATCGCGTACCCGTCGAGCCGACTGGTACTTAAAATAACTTTTACATACGAAAATACGGTGTTGCAATGATAACTGTTTCATCATTTTAACAGCCGAGATTCAGACTGGCCACTGATGCTTGCGAGGTCGAACATGTGCACGCTGCTTGCAAGGTCAAAAGTATGCGCGTGCCTCCAATACTGCAGCTTATGTATCGGAGAGTAAAAATGCCGCTTGGATGGTGGTAGACACTGTAGATCCTTCCTGGTCTAAAGCAACAATAACACTTTTCATCCGAGGTGTTAACTGCTTGTACGATGCCATAGTCACAGTCTTCACAAACAGAGAACAGTGGCTGCTGAATGATAACCGCTCCTCTTATAGATAAATAAATTGGTGTTGTCATAAGATGATGCAATATGATGCAGTCTAACACTGTACATATTAAATATAAATGAATCTGTTAATTATATCGAGTTTCACCGCTATAATCTACAAGATAAGCAAATTTTGGAGGACGGTGCAATTTATGATGCCACTACCTATATGTACTATGACTGGATAAAGTACATCTTGCGTGTTAAGTTGATTTCAAGCGTATTAATGCTTAAAGAAATAATGGATGTGTCCTGTATCGTGGCTTTGTTGTGCAATCTGTAAAATATGTTTATTTTTAGATTCATTGCTATTTTGATACACATTAATATATTAAGATAATTATCAATAATTACGTACGTAGTTATTTCATGTACAAATATGACACATTTTTCTTTTTTTTAAAGATTTTAAGTTATTAACAAATACATGTAACGTGAGTTTTATGTATGTTATTGGACATAAATATTATCACAATTATTTCCTTATATATGTTTTATTGAAACTTGATTTTAACGAAATTTTTTAAACATTATGTTGCATGTACATACTGCTCATGAGTTAATATTAAATCAATTATCACACATACTCTTAAATTATTGATGAATCACTACGGAATGAAAGAACAGCAACTCAACAATGTAATTCGTACAATTAGATATTCCAAAAAAATATAAATGTATCTGATGATGCCAAAGAAGGGCAAAAACGTTTATACTTACTTACGGGCTTTTAAGTAACCCGGAGATTCATTGCCGCCCTCACATAAGTCCGCCATTGGTCCCTATCCTGACCAGATTAATCCATTCTCTATCATCATATCCCACCTCCCTCAAATCCATTTTAATATTATCTTCCCATCTACGTCTCGGGTCCACACCTGTGGAGTAACGGTCAGCGCGTCTGGCTGTGAAACCAGGTGGCCCGGGTTCGAATCCCGGTCGAGGTAAGTTACCTGGTTGAGGTTTTTTCCGGGGTTTTCCCTCAACCCAATACGAGCAAATGCTGGGTAACTTTCGGTGCTGGACCCCGGACTCATTTCACCGGCATTATCACCTTCATATCATTCAGACGCTAAATAACCTAGATGTTGATACAGCGTCGTAAAATAAACCAATAAAAAAAAATCTACGTCTCGGCCTCCCTAAAGGTCTTTTTCCCTCCGGCCTCCCAACTAACACTCTATATGCATTTCTGGATTCGCCCATGCTACATGCCCTGCCCATCTCAAACGTCTGGATTTAATGTTCCTAATTATGTCAGGTGAAGAATACAATGCGTGCAGTTCTGTGTTGTGTAACTTTCTGCATTCTCCTGTCACTTCATCCCGCTTAGCCCCAAATATTTTCCTAAGCACCTTATTCTCAAACACCCTTAATCTCTGTTCCTCTCTGAAAGTGAGAGTCCAAGTTTGACAACCATACAGAACAACCGGTAATATAACTGTTCTATAAATTCTAACTTTCAGATTTTTCGACAGCAGACTGGATGATAAAAGTTTCTCAACAGAATAATAACAGGCATTTCCCATATTTATTCTGTGTTTAATTTCCTCCCGAGTATCATTTATATTTGTTAATGTTGCTCCCAGATATTTGAACTTCTCCACCTCTTCAAAAGATAAATTTCCAAATTTTATATTTCCATTTCATACAATATTCTGGTAACGAGACATAATCATATACTTTGTCTTTTCGGGATTTACTTCCAAACCTATCTCTTTACTTGCTTCCAGTAAAATTCTCGTGTTTTCCCTAATCGTTTGTGGATTTTCTCCTAACATATTCACGTCTTATACATATTTTAAATATTAACATGTGTTAACAAGTGTTAATAAACAAAACATTGGTAAGTCATATGATTGGCAAGCTGAATATTGTTTTATATTACTTAACGTGATAATGTATATCATTAACTGCTATTAAAGAACAGAAGTAAAACACAAATACATATACTTACTGTAATTCATTGTAACACATAAAATATATTTCCACTGTTTCACTTGAGAATAATTTATTGGTTGCATTTACATGTATTTATATTGAATAGAAATCATGAATCTGTCAGCAAAGTGACAGAGACTGACGGATTAGGAATATGAAACTTCACCTATGCTAATCGAAATCAATTACCGGTACTAGAAATTACAATTAAATTATACCTTGTACAGAAGTTGGGCACAAAGCAAAAAGGTATCCAGTTTCAGTAAAAGGTGACTGACACGTTCACAGACACCTCAGTTTGTCACGATGTCTATTTTATTATTAAAATATAGTTCCGTCATATGCGTGAAACTGCGCGGTGCCTTTCTCTATTTAAAGTTGCCTAATATATATGCTCTTATTTAAATCGGCGCGCGATTTTTTACCATTAGTTTTGGCGGTCAGAAGATATCACTTCAGTTACAAACCAGTTTAAGGTTCGGAAAGTCTTCGAAACGTATCGTGAATATTGACCTTCATTTACTCAAACTGTAATTATTTTTAAACTTCTGCACTTTCTTTCACAATAATTTCCGTGTTTATTGTTGTTCTGGTTGCTTCGTGATCCAGCCCGACTCACACACTTCACGTGTAACTGGTAAGTTGTTATATTCTCCGGTAATTACGGATTTTGGACCATTTTTTCAAACCTTCATTTTCGTCGTATTTTGCCGTCGTAAAAAATAGAGATACTTTGAATTGTCGGAAATCACCTATAACAAAGTAACTTAATCTAACATTCTTAGGTTAAGTTAGTTTAGCTTATGGTCGATTTCCGACAAATGAAAATATTTCTATAGTTTTTGCGACGGTAAAATACGGCGAAAGTGGAAGTTTGAAAAAATGTTCAAAAGTAATCAAACTCCATAATTACCAATGATTTTCCATAGGCATATGATTCGAATAGTTTTTCGTCAGAATAGTGAGCTTCTACCCTTGTCAGAGAGTGCACTACACACATTGCACATGAATGCCTTCCCATCAGAATGTTGCAGTTCATGTCGTAAGTTACCCGACTGCATGAAAGGAAAAAGACGTTGTAATAGGGTTGCTTGTTGCTGTTTGTAGGCATGCGTGACTTTTTTTAAGACAAACATTGCACAGAATTGTATTATCTTCATCATTTTCAGGTTACTCGACTGCGAAGAACATTTTCCACAAATATCGCATTGAAGTGGTTTGTCAACAGTATGATATTTTCTCAACTTCACTCCTTGCTTCATATGAAAGAATTTCTACCACTTAGTCTAAAAAAGAATCTTATTCAGACGCTTGTAATGCCCCATTTTGATTATTGCGATTCCTTGCTAACATAAGTTCACTCTTAGCTGAGAGACTACAACGTGTTCATAATGTGTGCATACGAATCATTTGCAATACTTGTAAATTTGATCATATAACACCTTCCCTCCAGTTACTGTCATGGGCGCGTCTGAAGGAACGAAGAACAATACATTCACTGTCTCTTCTCTTTACAATCATGCATACTTCTACTCCAAATTATCTGTTATCGCGCTTTCAATTTCTTACAACTCTTCGAAACCGACATCAATCACTTCTTTCTATCCCTCATCATAGAACGTCTTTATACTCATCTTCCTATACTGTAGAAATACCACGTCTCTGGAATTCGTTACCTAATGACGTCAGGGACTGCCGGACTTTATCACAATTCAAAATTAAATTGGAAAATTGTCTTAGTTAATGTTTTTTAGGTATGTATTGCTAGAAGTATTGATTTTTTTTTTCTTTTTTAATCTAGATTAAAATTGCACGTTTCTTATTTATGTTAGTTAATTCGTTAGGATAGAATTAATTATGATACTTAATCACTCATTGAAAGTTTGTGTGACTGCAACCTGTGTATATTTTTGTGTGGCTGTACTTTGTTTATAGTGTTTTTGTTTTCTCTCTATTTCTTTTGTACCTTTACTTTGTATATAGTGTTTCGTTCTGTTTATTTCTATTATTGTATTTGTATTCCTGGTGTTGTGGAAGAGAAGGCCTGATGGCCTTAACTACGCCAGAATAAATAAATAAATAAATACCGTTGTTTAATATCTAGATAACTCAATAGGAAAAAACACATTCTACAAGTATCACATTTCATTGTTTCCAAACTTGCATGCTTTCGACGATATTGAACTTCTGTTCATATACCTGCAACACAGATCAAGCATTATTCTTTCGTTATTATGGCTCGATTGCGAGAAACGCTATCACATTGATCCCATTTGAATTCTCCCACTCGTATATCGGCACGTATCACTACTCAAACAACACATTCGATATCGCATTTTAAAGACTTCTCTTCCGTAAGCTGCCGTTCATGGCTTGTTCGATGAACCGAAACAAAGAAACGCTTTCCACAAATATCTCATTCGAATGTTTCCTCGGCGGCATGACGGCGTTGATGTCTTGTTAGGGAGCCAAAGTCCGACACACAAATTTCACAGACATTACATGTGAATGGTTTCTCGCCAGTGTGACGACGTAGATGAATTATTAGTGAACTCGACCGCGAGAAATATTTTCCACAAACATCGCATTTGTTTGGTTTCTCGCCTGTATGCATGCGATTATGATATTTTAGATTACTAGAATCTGTGAAAGACTTCCCACAGACATTGCATTTGAATGGTTTGTCGCCCGTATGCAGCCGGGTATGACGTTTTAGATCACCATTTTGAAAGAAATCATTTCCACAGACATTGCATTGGAATGGTTTCTCGCCTGTATGTATGCGTTTATGGCATTTCAGATTACAAGAATGCGAGAAAAATTTCCCACAGACATCGCATTTGAATGGTTTGTCGCCAGTGTGCAATCGGTTATGGCGTTTTAGATAACCAGAATCCGCCAAACATTTCCCACAGACATCGCACTTGAATGGTTTGTCGCCCGTGTGCAGTCGGGAATGCCGTTTTAGAGCTCCATTTTTTAAGAAATTCTTTTCACAAACATTGCATTGGAAAGGTTTTTCTTCCATATGCTGTTGTTCATGACTGCATCGATTACTCGAATCAAAGAAACGCTTTCCAAAAATATCGCGTTTGAAAGGCTTTTCGGCTGTGTGTTTCTAGATATGTCTTCTCAAACTAATTGAATACGAGAAACTCTTTTCACAGACATCGCATTTGAATCCCTTTTCCTCTGTATGAAGCCTCAGCATTTTCTCCGAGGAAACAGAATACTTTGCAACCTCACAACTAATGTGGTCTTCGGATGCAAAGCCCGCACACTCTGATATTTCACTGCTGGCGTGTGTGTCTGCAAAACTAACATAAAAATATATAATCAATATGTAAAAGTCACAACAATTTAGCATTTACACAAACGAAAAATGTACAAGGAAAAACATTACAACCTCAATAGCAAGTCACAATCATCTTACATACACTGGCCTTATATGCTCGAGGTTGCGAGTTCGATCCCGTCCGAGGTCGACGACATTTAAGTGTGTTTATGCTCGACCATGCCGAAATGTAGTAATTATACACCTGGTAGCAGACCTTTAATGCATGTCATTAAAGTACACCTACTCATTAAAGGTCAGGTCTTTCAGCCAATGACGACTCAGGTTAGAACTGTTCAGCCAATGACAAGTCAGCTTTCTAACGTTATAAAACCGCAAGTATCGATTATTCTCGGATATGCACTCGAAAGAGAATTAGAGAAAAGTCGCGGAGGCTGGAAATCCAATACTGTCGCAGAAGGTTATGTTCTGTTACTATAATAATTAGCGTTATTTGTAAATAATATTCAAAATAAATTCAATTTGTCATCTCGTTTTTCAATGTCTAATTTTATTTCAATGTTATCTCTGTAGGTTCTTATGGCCTAGCAAGGTCACTGTGGACATCTGTTCCTCGGAAAAAATCAATACTTTCGCGTCTGCGCACATCTCACAACATACGGGACATTGCTCCAGGTCAGATACAATGAAATTAATAATATCAAGTTAGAAATATGGTCGAGCATAAAAAGTCGTATGAAACTCGCCTATAATGGTAATTAAGAAGCTCGTATGAAAATTATGAAACTCGCTTGTGCTCGTTTCATAAATGTCCATACTCACTTCTTAATTACCTTCATTATAGGCTCGTTGCATAATGAACTATTATATGCGACAGGCTCATGTCAGTAGATTTAGTGGCATTTAAAAGAACTCCTCCGTGACAAAATTCCGACAGACCGGCGACGCTGATATAACCTCTGCAGTTGCGAGCGTCGTTAAATAAACCGTAATTTAAATTTTTTCTTACATACAGAAGATGTTAATTTTGCATACCTGTATTACTCACAGATGTAACATGAGTGACATAATATTACTGGTATGCACTCTTGAAGAAAACCATTACTAAGAATGTATATGGACAGAATACAGTTCCCAATACATTATGCGGGCTGGGAATAGCCACATCATCATCGACATCGACATGCAAGTATTGGGCCTCCCTACCCTGTTACGGTCTCTAGCCATCTCCTTTTAGGCCTTCCAGGAAGTCGACGGCCTCTTGGTGTACAATTATGATAAGATTCATTTGCGAAATCCACGTTGTGCATTCTATACACATATTTCCATTCAGTTCTATAACTATGAATGTATTGCAAAATTGGTTAAACTTTCAGCTCTGTGATATGAAGCGAGTATGTAGACATAACACTTGCATTGCTTACAATTGATCCGTGAGACTAGAGACAGTATGGCATATATCACTTACAACTGAAGGGTTTTTTGGGAAAACAACATAGTCCAAAAACATACATTTTCAGGAGAAACGAAAAACTATCTGGCATGGGTGTTGTTGACACTTCAAATATGAAATCCAATGCCATTTCTTAAAGCGTTGTAGAAATTTGGGACAGCTGAAGTACATTTATAAATTTAATTGTCTCATTGAAATACATGTGTAACTGTAGATAACTGTGGACAACGGTTATTTTAAGAAAAAAATACTCTGTTGTGGCTGAAGTGCACCTCTCCTTTAAACTTATTTTTCTTTATTCTATCCTGTTTTTTCTCCTTTCTTTGCTTACGTTTCTTCCATGGGGTTACCTCTGCACCTAATGATGACTCCATAAGTAATAGGCTACAACAATTCACTCGCTAAAGTATTTTTCTCTGAGGTGACTTTTGCCATGTACATAAGAAGCAGTAGTGTCAATCTACTATAGTTTAAAATTGTATAAATAAATTTAATGTTTCAAGATAATATGAATGGGATATTAAAATTTGTAAATGCTGCCAACGTCCTGGGAAATGGCTATTTTCACAGAAAAACTCTTGGACTATGATTGTTTTATGAAAACCACAGAAAATTGCCACTTCTGTAACAAAGGAATACGGTGTTTTTTCAGAAACACCTATTTGAGTAGATGACCACTACAAAACGCTAACCACATACTTAATATCTGAAATTGGTATTTTTTGGGTTATGGTTCTTTAAAAAAAGCCTTCAAGTGAACTATGAGGCTTGCAAAAACGGTTTTCGTTTGTTGTTTGTGTGAGTTCCTTGTGGGTTTGGAACTGGTTTCGGAAATAATAAATGGAAAGATTTGGTCTTAAATTAAGGTAGTCATCGAAGATCCTTCTGCTCATCAATTAATTTCGGAAATAAATGCTTTTGCAGAAAGGGAGATACGTACTATCAGGGATGTTAAATCGCACATCAGGGCTTAACACAATTTACCTCAGAATTATGAACAAATATCGCGAGGTCAAAGAGGTTTAAGGAGAAGAGAGTCATCTCCTCGATATAACGCAGGATGACTGGAGACTATCTGGGGCCCTGTTTCTCAAAACTCATGGACTAGTAATACTAGTCTGAACACTAGTAATATTAGTTTATTGTACAAGTCTGTGTTTCTAGAAACTACAAGGGTAAAGTAGTAGTTACCAGTTCACAGACTAGTAATATTGGTCGATTTCAACAGTTCGTAAGTGATTCTGTTTCTCAAAATGCTAATCTAGTTGATTACACTAGTATTCAACAGGAATATTCCTACAAGACCCTAAAGACTGATGATTTCTATATTATCAGTTACCAGTGACAACCTTTCTCAGATAAAACAAAATATTTTAGTTATTTTCTTTTAATATCTGGTTTGGTGATTCCGAATGAAGTGATGAAGAAGTTGTGAGAAGAGCTAAAACTATATCGAGAAAGAACAGTTATTATTCCTTTACGGGAGCATTGTTTAAATATAATGAACTGTTTAGGTAAAGTAGTGAAAGGCTTGAAAAGTTGTTAAATATAGTGGGACCTGCCATAACAAGACAAACAAATAGAAGTCTTGCATTATCAGCAAAGCTTCAAATACAAATTGCTCTACAAATCGGGATGTTGATTATTTTCCAATGCCATCTAGTCTTTCTGTCTTAGACCCAGCAACACTTGTAGAATTTTTTCCTAATAATCTAATACCAATTCATCAACTGCAGTAATTTTTACTGGCTTTCCTCCTCCACTGCCAGTTCTTCTGGCATTGTCAACTTTAGCCTACAAATTAAATATAAAACGACAATAATTTATGAATAGATCAAATATAAAACTGAAAAAAATTAGCGAATTTTTCATAAAGTCATAAGTGGCATTCATGTTGGCAGTAGACCCACTAGCTACATTATATGTTCATATTACGATACTGTGAACTTGAATGGGTACTTATCAAAATTACTTTCTTAATCTTGGGCCAGTAAGTGTCCCTAACGTATGCATAATCTTTGTTCTGAGGTATCAGTTCCATAGCCTCACACATTACAACACTTTTTGTCCATTCGTTTACTTCATTTTTTGTTAACATGCTTGAAAAAGCACCGAATAATAATCCTTTGATTCATTAATCATATTTAGTATAGTTAATTTGCTTTCAATTGATGGAATTTCAACCGAAAAGAGAAATCAAAATCAAAACACAAACAACTTAGCCTTCTAATATCAAATAACAATAATTACCAATGACTATAAACAAATGAACTCAATCAGCTGACTAGTGAAACAGATCATGTGACTAGTGAAAAATTGTCCCAAGTTACTAGACTGGTAAAATAGTTTGAGAAATAGAATCTACTAGAGCTGGTGAAATATACTCTGGTAACTAGTAACTGATGAACTACTAAACTAGTATTTTTGAGAAACAGGCCCCTGGTGGCTCTACCTGATGGTACAGCTAAGTGCATGTATTTTAAGTAGAGTATTCTCTACTTCTCCAGAGAATTTATAATTACTTTTTCGCTCCAGATTCTCTATTGCTCCAGGTTAATTCACCACACACATCTGTAAAAGTTTCTGCTTTTTCGGGTGGAGCAATTATGGCACTGAATAGAAGTCACAGTTTTTTTTTTCGAAAGATAACAATTTGTAAGTTTCGTATTTGCTTTCAGAGTTGTGGATTTGTTAAAATGAAGCAAACCATAAAGTACTGTACTTTGTGCATGCTTTATGTATATTTTGGCTGTTCTGTACTGACAAAACAAATCAATATATTTAATATGCAAGTGAGGTTAAGTGCGGAATTAAGTTTACTAACGCAAACCTTTGTACATGCATGTGGTCTGTGGATGCAGAAATGCAGGGAGAGTGATTTAGACGTTTTACATAAAAATAGGGTTACTGTATGTCCATGTTTTAAGTCTTAAAGTAGCCGTCCACATACATTTTTACGATTCAAGCTGCTCTCAAAGAGAATTACTTCGAACACATCGCTGCTTCTGTGCCCGTTAGACCTCGAGAGATCATACAGCAGCAAGGTCGACAGCCATCTTATTCATTTTTGTTTGCTTATCTCGGGTAAAGACGGAAATCACGTCTCAAGGCTGGCATTTATTTTTTCCCCTTGTTTTTTCTTTTCTTTCCTCTCTTGTATAGTTCTAGAGCTCACAGACAAAAATTAAACTCATGAGTAAAGAAGACTCATAATGTTTGTTAAACTCTCTTTGTATGGTATAGTCCACATTTCCCATAAGGACATGGAATTAGCTAAATAAAAAAAAAAAATTGAACCTTCGTCAGTCTCCAACTGTCACCGGTCGATTCCAATCAGTACTGTAACTCTATCCATGTAGCTATCACGCAGCTCTCTGATTTGTTCTTTGTCTTTCTTCCATATTCGAATAAAGATCGGGTTAACATGTAAACTTACCCGAAATGCAGAGAAAGTGCTCGCATGAAAACAGAATCGGGAATCCGTGAAATGGACTGTCAATAGTGCGGTCCCTTTGGAGTGATTGTATTCTACATATTTTATCTTTATATATTTCAACCTTGCCAAACAATATTTTACCATGCCATCAGATATACTCAGGTGTAAGTAAATAAACACATTCATAAATTATGAATTGTTTTCTACATGCGTCAACTGCTCCGTAGCTCACAAAACTTGATATACTTCTTAATGAGCACACAGCCTTACAAATTCAAATGAAATATTTATTCATCGATAAAAACAAAACAATAGCGAGAGCGACAGGAAAGATTGAAAGACAAACGGAAGGACGTAACCAGTAGTCAAGAATGAATTCATCGGACTTTATTTATTAACTGTCTCAATTAAGTACACATTTTATGTAACAGGTATTTCAAAACGCAACGTAAAACTGCTATATCGACAATGAAACCGTTTATAATATATTTTTTTATTGAGTTATTTTACGACGCTGTATCAACATCTAGGTTATTTAGCGTCTGAATGAAATGAAGGTGATAATGCCGGTGAAATGAGTCCGGGGTCCAGCACCGAAAGTTACCCAGCATTTGCTCGTATTGGGTTGAGGGAAAACCCCGGAAAAAACCTCAACCAGGTAACTTGCCCCGACTGGGATTCGAACCCGGGCCACCTAGTTTCGCGGCATAGACTTCAACTTGTTTCAATGAAGTGTAAGAAGAGTGAACGTGACAACAACTCCTAATACCACTACTTGAATTAGAAAGGTTCTCCCCTAACTAAGGTTGTCACTATCTCTTTCGAACTGGAAGCTGGTTGGAGCTGGGATATTTATACACAAAAGTAGGAGGAATATTTCGTAAAACATATTATAAATATGATGCTTTGTAGGCTTGCAACACTGTTATAATTTGTCTTCATTTTATGAAAGATATAAAATAAACTCTCTAGCATTTATTACCTTAATAACTCCTTTCTTCCATGATATCCGATGTTATTATTATATATAGCTACACAAACCATTCCATGCCGTAATAGATTGTAAATGAATGCCATATGTGAAAATTTTAATGAAGCAGTGAAAGAAATGAGCATGTGAAGAATCATACACCACACTCACCTATCAGGCAAAATCTCATTTTCTTCTGCAGCAACTTTCAGGTTCAACTCGTCCTTCACTGTGTCCAAATCACACAACTCTTCCTAAAAGTAAAGGTAGAATAGAACAGAAGGGTGGTGCAAGGTTACATGAAGAGTGAATCGATGTTTCATGACATAGACCTATATTTAAATTCTACTTAGTCCAAACAGAAAATCGAATAGCAAAAGGCACTTCTTGGAGTTCTTATTTTGAAGGGTTACACTGAGGACTGAATGATCATTGCAATAAAATAGTGTAAGGAAATATGTATTTACTCTGTTATTAACTAAGCGAAATCTAACACAATGCCTGAATGTCCAAAGAATCTATTATGTGCCCAAAAATTAAAAATTAAATCATGCTTTTCATTAAAAATTCTATATTATCATATTTAATAGGAAGTTTTAGTAGATTTACTCTAAAATATTTTATTTTCTCGAAGCTAACGAGTGTTTTAAGTACATGCGCATATTTTGATAAAAATATTGATAGTAAGTAATGAACATAAATTTATCCCTATGATATCTGCTAATAAAAATTATGAACGGGAAAATGTTTCATACAATGTCTCAAGTGGCAACGTATGGTACGAGATTGTGTAAACAGAGCTGGCAGGTTCTGCATGCAATTAAATTTGTTCTAGAAGACCGTGTACTGCTCTAAATACCATGTTTTACGTAATAGCCTACGAGTTATATCTCCTAAATTCAGTCGTAGAATGAGGTGTAGACATTTAAATATTACAGTACTAATTTAGAATGAACTCGAATTTCCGGTACATACCACACTGACTCCATAAAAGAAGTTATACTTACATAGTATGCGTGTATTTCTTATTAACATCTCTCCAAG
>JAJSOF020000042.1:10169531-10222630 GCA_025594305.2 Periplaneta americana
AACAAATTTCATATACCACCAGGTACTAGGTTGTAATGTTGTTCTTAAAGGAGGCACCAGGAGCTTTGGCTATTTGCGTCCTTCCAGAGTCTACAGCAGCAAGACCGAGAGTGCAGACGAAAGCGAGTGAGCTCTGTGGAGTCAAGTAAAGAGGGCAACGCTCTACGAAGAATGTTTAAAAAGATACACCATCAAAAGTTGAAAATGTAAAGGTGTGTACAAAACGGTAAATCGCGAGTAGAAAAACAGATAGAATACTTACGAAAAAGAGCGAGCAATATCAGGGAAATAACAAATCCAAATGAACAAACAGGGTAAATATATAACAGAAAACCTGAGAATAAGTGTGGAAAAGAACAGCGAGAAGATATGAATGCTGATAAGTGGGAATTACTCCGAAAACAAGCAAACAAAAAGAAATGTGATTTTTTCTAACTTCTCTTTTGGCTATAGCTTTTTTATATTTATAACTGATCTGATCTTCAATTTTATCTGTGGTTAGAAATCGTTTAAAAGCCATCCCTATTCCTGATTCCATGTTTTCTGGTCCATTTTCGCTTTAAAACCAAGAGATTTTTAGCAGCCTTATGCAAAATTGTTTGTAGAAATTTCCATTCTTTCTCCACTGTTCTGTCTGTTACTGGTACATTAAGTTTTTCTTTCATTCTCTTTTCATAAAGCCATTTAATACTGAGTCATTCAAAAGTCAAATTTTATAACGATTCTGAGCTAAGCCTTTCTTATTCTTGTTGTCGATAGTGGCTTTCTTACAATGTTTAAACCATTTTTGGTCCAAAACGTGCAGGAGCAACTACTAAGTAATGATCAAATTCAATTTCAATACTTCTGAACACTCGTACATCAAGTAGTTTCTGATAATTTTATACACTCACGGACAAATAAAATACCGGACACTTCTATATTTGCTTGTATTTTGTTGCCAATTATTTAAAAATGAAACAAATCCCATTTAAACAAAATAATGTTTCATTTAGCACCTTATACGACAACATTTGAAAAAAAAAAATCTCTGATGAGAAAATTTACAAAATATTACAAAGGGCATATAACTATGGCATCGTTTGGTCTAACTGTTTTTTCATTTTATGGTGCCTTAAACATTAAAAACTCTTTTAGTAACGGGTATTACCCCCTCTGGCTTGAATAACTGCATCCATACGTCTTGGCATGCTCTCAATTTGGTTAGCAATGTCCTCTTGAGCAATAAGTTCCCATTCTTCGCCAAGTGCTCGCCTCAACTCTTGTAACGATTCTGGTCTCGGTCGTCTATTCTTAACACGCCGTCCCAGCATGCCTCACACGAGTTCAATTGGGTTCATGTCTGGACTCCTTGCTGGCCATGGAAGAACATGGATTCCCACTTCTTGGAGATAATCTCCGACCACATGGGCAATATGCGGCCATGCATTATCATGCATTAAAACAAAATTATCGCCTACAAATTGGCCAAATGGCACAACATGATCAGCCACACATTCATTTATATACCTATCAGCTGTTAGTCTTCCATTTTCAACAAAAACCAACTCTGTACGAGCATCCGTACACACTCCTGCCCAAACCATCACTCCACCACCTCCATACGGCACATTTTCGGAAATGCAACACTGTGAAAATCGTTCTCCCCTCCTTCTCCAAACTCTTTCAAGTCCATCAGGTGAGCACAGATTGAAACGGGACTCATCGGTGAACAGAACACAGCTCCACTGTCCATTTCTCCAATCCCTGTGATCATTTGCCAAATGCAGTCATTCAACTCGATGCATCCTGAGAAGTCTGGGACCAGTTGCAGGTCTACTTGATATCAGTCCACTTGCTTTCAACCTCCTTCTAACTGTTTTGGCCGAAATTGGGCGTCCATGCATGTTAAATTTCTGGGCTACACTAGTAGCTGACAGGTTGCGCACCCTAAGAACTCTCAACACCATATACCTGTCTTCATTTGGATTTGTAGCTCTTGGAAGACCCGAACCTGGTCTTCTGGTATATTCTAGGGTCTCTCTATACCGTTTTATGGCATCATGGGTTGTGCTTCTAGCCATATTCATAACATTTGCAATGTAACGTACACTGCGTCCATCATCGTAAAGGGCTACAGCTCGAGTCACATCTTCAGGTCGCATCTTGTTTTAAGACATATGTTACAACCCCACTTAAACTCACAAAATGTAAAAATAAAGAAATAACGAATGATAACGATAATGAAGCACAAAATGGTTGAGACAAAATTGTTATAGCTGAGACTCCGAAAGCAAAATTGGATTATTTGGTTGTAATGGCTTGTTTATAAAACAAAAAACAATCAGCAATGTATACACGTCTCCATAACAACAGATGGCTACCATAATATTGTATGAGAAGATAATGGTTTGCAAAATACCAGCAAATATTAAAGTGTCCTGTTTTTTTGTCCCTGAGTGTATTAGTTATAATGTAATCTATTAATGAGGCTTGTTCTCGTGCAGACCATGTATATTTATGTGAATCTTTATGTTTAAAGAAGGCAATCATTATCCTCAGTTTTTACGTCACAAAATCTATTAATTTTTCTCCACCTTTATTCAAATTTTCTTCACCATATGGCCCGATATGAAATGATATTTTATTATTACCTACATGAGAGTTTAGATCTCCCATAACCAATGAATAATCATTCTTTGGATACCTTCTGTAACTTTCTGGAGATCGTTATAAAACAAGCGATATTCAAGACGATAATATTAAGCACCTCATTCTACACAGCAAGATCTCGTACCTTATCAAAAATAACTGTATTATAATTGAAAGAATTTTCTAAAAAAACTTAAACAAAACAGCCATATCGCACTTTAAATTTAGGCCATTCTGCAAGAAAGAAATAAGCAATAAAACCATGCACATAGTTTTACTGTCCCCACTGTAATCCAAAATTCCTTGTCAAAATTGCTGTATTGACAAGGTTTCTGTGAAGAACAGAGTACAAGTCAAACACTGGAAAGAAGAGCCAGCACACCAATGAGCTCCACTCACCTCGGCTTCACACTTTACTACGGGAAAATTATTGGGCAATATAATTTCTTCAAATTTTAGCTCTGGATTTTGATCCTCGCAGCTCTCGTCCACGCATTCCTTCTTTATCCTAGTCACGTGCAGATCCAATAAATTCTCCTCCTGTAGAACACAGAGACATTCTGAGTAAGGCCCATAACACACTTGAAGAGTTTTCGATAGCGAGAAATGTGTTGCGAGAAAATTCAAAGATTGATAACATGGATTCAAATGGACGTCCACACACTGGAAGAGATTCTCGTTCGAGGCAAAAACCTAGCGCGAGTTTCTCGCTGAAATCGGTAGCTCAGCGAATTTTCTTGACACATTTATCAAAGATGTTTGACATTCTCTTTATGACGACTAAATGTAGAAAAAGATATCACAGGTGGCGATGAATAATTGTATTCTTTTTATTTGAAAATGAGGAAAGATGGCTGATAATTGCAGTCAGAAACTTATCGAACTTGTACGATTCACCCATTGGCATATTTATATGATACACGGGATGAAAACTATAAAAACACGAAACTTAAAGAAGAAATCTGGAGACAAATATCAGATTATCTGAAAATAAATAGGGCTGTATTTTATTTTGATGAGTTTTAATAGTATTAATTAAACATTTGATATAATATATCTATATGTCTTAACACTTTACATAATTTTAATCAGAACATAGCAAATAATCCTCTATCATAATATCATGAATGGCAAAAAACTATGGTCCATTCAACCTGAAATAAAGTCTAAACGTATCATCATTCAAATCGAAACAGTGTCCAAAACTCGCCCTTATTTTCGTAAGATACAATATGATTTTCAGATATTTCTGGCTTTAATTTTAGGCCTACTTTTTCTTTTCATTAATATGTTCATGTAACTCCATTTCCTCATTTTCTGAATACTCAGATTCAACATAGCGTTCGTACGTAATTTGTAAAGTACGACAATATACTTACAGGTTATATATTTAAGTAACGAGCACAGAATACATAGAGTAGACACTAGCAATTTAATACCATTGGACGGAGTGAAGCCGCTCTGATGAACCTGACGCCATCTTGTTGCTACCAAAACATTGCAAAATAGCTACTACGTTGTAGAAGATCTTTTGATAATAGGAACTCCATACGTCCCTAATTTCCTGATGAAGTCACAGTTTCTTTTTTGTTTCCTAATACAGAATCGCTAAGCACGTATTTTTTTTAGCAAAAATTGGAAACTATCATTGATAAATCACATACATACAACTTATTTAAATTGATAGCTCTTCTAAGTGCAGTATGGTATTAAATAGTTTGGAAGGTTAAAAAAAAACACTTTGATTTTATTTTACCACTAGTCCAATAAAAATGCTAACCCACAATAATTACTTTCATAGGTTGATCCATTTGTTTTGAGTTAATAATGCAACTGGTTGCTTAACGCAGATTATCATTCTTTTCCTTTTGCCAGTATTTCATATAGATGTCCCATTTTATATAAAGAAAATAGAATCTCCTTAACAATATAAAAATTGATAGGATCTTCGTTAAAATTGTTTTACTGTAACAAATTACAAAATGTTACTATAGTATTGCATTATTATTAACTAGCTGTACCCGTGCGCTCCGCTGCACCCTTTAGAAATAAATAAAGTAATTACATAATTAAAATAAGACATTTGATCCAGGGAACATTCGTGTTTGATAGAAGGATAAATCGTTTAATATGTTACTTAATTTAAATTCCATCCCAATAATTGAAATGCGATAATTTTTGTCCAGAGACCACTCATTTGGTGCACTGACAATTCCTTTAACATGTTTCTTAATTTTTATTACTTACAACCATAGTTTAATGAACATTGACATCATTTAGATTTAATGTGTATACTTTATCTTACTTGTTATATTTTCCATTTAATTATGGCAAAAACTTCATTTCAACCCTTGTTTTCTACGTATTCAGTAAATGGCGCTTGGCCCACTATGGTTCTGAACCCTTCAAATAACTTAAATTATATTATATAATATTACATTACATTATAAATTATATTATATTATATCAGAAGTTACTGTAATAACATTATAGCATTATGTCCATCTAGAGAAACTACACTTTCCAATGGTGAAATAATAATTAATTATACAAACCGGTTAATTTAGCTTCCGATATTACTTCATACAAACACAGAAACATTCTCTGTAGGCTATCTTTCATAGCTTTCGATTGTTGCTGTCCAAGGCCCCTTATAGACGAAGTCATTTGTTTTTTAATTCATTACACGGCCTTACAGGGTAGTTATTTTAATTTTAAAACTAATTTATCTCATTAAATATTAGTCCTATCAAAATTTTTCAAGGAATAAATACTTATCGCAAATTATTTTTAAAGAAACTTTTGTTATGTAACATTTTTCACAAAATTCAATAATAAGCGAGATATTTCGATTTATTTAATTCAGGCCCCCTTATAACCCCCCTTTAAATAATGCATTTTGAATGCCATATAGCCTAAAATCTAAGTTACAACGAACTTAATTTTTTTTCCAATTTTCATCGAAATCCGTTCAGCCATTATCGCGTGAAAAGGTAACAAACATACAGACAGACAGATATGCAAACAAAAATTAAAAAAAAGGGATTTTCGGTTTCAGGATGGTTAATTATATATCTTAGGACCAATTATTCTTGGAAAATCGAAAATTACCAGAAAAATTTCGGCTACAGATTTATTATTAGTATAGATGCTTGCAAATGAAAATAACGTACGAAATAAAAGCTTTCATAAATATTGCAATTAATTTCTACTGCTGGTTGCAATTTTTCTATTAGTACCTATGTAAAATAAAATATATTATATAGAAATAACTAAAATCGAGTGTAACACACCTGCCAGTGCTTCTATACAATCATTTTTCATTAGCCAATCAAATGGTTAGTTGGCCGATGACGCGCGAAGAGTCCAAGCTCTTTGGTCCTTTATTTTCAAATTGATCAGCTACATAAGCGTACATTATAAACATAATCGCCTGAAATAAAAACATTATAATGGGTATAAACCAATTGTGTAGGTATCATTTAATAAATTAAATACGTTGAAAGTGTTTATGCCGTGTACAGTGTATAGAAGCTGCACACACAATTGCCACTGCATTATTTTTCTGTATTTCTTAACAATTCGTCTGCTCTCAGTGTCTGCCGTCCGTTTTCGTTCCAGTAAAAATAGAATGAGATATTAAAAATCATTCAAAAGTTTGGTAAAAGGGGCATAAATATCGATAATGAAATATCAGCTACACGTTTCTTTACAATAATCACTATAACTCAACAATGAATTATCACTGAAGGCTTTTATGATTAACCAACTGAATATGCCATCAGGACAAAATGTCATAAATCTTTAATATAAAATCAATTATATCGTAATAATTATAGTGAAAAAAAAAAAACATCATTGGTATTAGTAGCTAACCCTCCACCCCTTTGGTATGCGACTGTCAGTATAAGTAACATGATTGTTTTGTTAATTGTAATTTATATACGACCCAGCAGAGTTTACAAAAGAAAGAAAATAATTTGAAGGTTTAACATAGATGAACCTAATCGAATTATGCTAAGCTTTTTGACGCTCTGGTGTTAGGTTAGCGGCGCGGTTTTGACGCTCTAAGCGTGAGTTAGTGGCGCGTTTTTTACGCTCTTGATTTGGATTAGCGGCGTGTTTTTGACGCTGTACGTTTGGATTGTAGCGTTTTTGACGCTGTAGGTGGCTTAGCGGGGTGTTTTTGACGCTTTAGGTTGAGATAGCGGCGCTTTTTTGACGCTCTGGTGTTGGGTTTTGACACTGTAGTCTTGGGTTAACGGTGCGTTTTTGACGCTATAGAATTGGGATAGCATCACGTTTTTGACGCTCTAGTGTTGGGTTAGTGGCGCGTTTTTTACGCTCTTGATTTGGATTAGCGGCGTGTTTTTCACGCTGTACGTTTGGATTGTAGCGTTTTTGACGCTCTAGGCGTGGCTTAGCGGGGAGTTTTTGACGCTTTAGGTTGAGATAGCGGCGCTTTTTGACGCTCTGGTGTTGGGTTACAGACGTGGTTTTGACGCTGTAGTCTTGAGTTAACGGTGCGTTTTTGATGCTATAGAGTTGGGTTAGCATAAGGTTTTTGACGTTCTACTGTTGGCTTAGCGGCGCGGTTTTGACGCTCTAGGTATGGGATAGTTACACTTCATTGACGCTGTAGAAGTGGGTTGGTGACGCGGTTTTGACGCTCTGGTGTTGGTATAGCGCCGCGATTTCACGCTCTTGTGTTGGGTTAGCGGCGAGTTCTTGACGCTCTAGAATTGGATTAGGGAATCGTTTTTGACGCTCTTGATTTGGATTAGCGACGCGTTTTTGACGCTCTTGATTTGGTTTAGCGAAGCGTTTTTGACGCTGTAGGTTTGTGTTACGTTCCTGACGCTCAAGGGATGACTTAGCGGCGTTTTAGACCCTCTAGGTTTGTGATGGCAGCGCGTTTTTGACTCATGTGTTGGCTTAGCGGCACGGTTTTGACGCTCTAGGCGTGAGTTACTGGTGCGTTTTTTACGCTCTTGATTTGGATTAGCGGCGTGTTTTTGACGTTGCACGTTTGGATTGTACCGTTTTTGACGTTCTAGGTGTGGCTTAGCGGGGTGTTTTTGTCATTCTAAGTTGAGATAGCGGCGCTTTTTTGACGCTCTGGTATTGGGTTAGAGGCGTGGTTTTGACGCTGTAGTCTTGGGTTAACGGTGCGTTTTTGATGCTATAGAATTGGGTTAGCATCACGTTTTTGACGCTCTAGTGTTGGGTTAGCGGCACGGTTTTGACGCTCTAGGCGTGGGTTAGTGGCGCCTTTTTACGCTCTTGATTAGGATTAGAGGCGTGTTTTTGACGCTGTACATTTGGATTGTAGCGTTTTTGACGCTCTAGGGATTGTTTCGCGGGGTGTTTTTGACGCTTTAGGTTGAGATAGCGGCGCTTTTTTGACGCTCTGGTGTTGGGTTAGAGGCGTGGTTTTCACGCTGTAGTCTTGGGTTAACGGTGCGTTTTTGATGCTATAGAATTGGGTTAGCATCACGTTTTTGACGCTCTAGTGTTGGGTTAGCGACACGGTTTTGACGCTCTAGGCGTGGGTTAGTGGCGCCTTTTTACGCTCTTGATTAGGATTAGAGGCGTGTTTTTGACGCTGTACATTTCGATTGTAGCGTTTTTGACGCTCTACGTGTGGCTTAGCGGAGTGTTTTTGACGCTCTAGGTTGAGATAGCGGCGCTTTTTTACGCTCTGGTGTTGGGTTAGTGGCGTGGTTTTCACCCTGTAGTCTTGGGTTAACGGTGCGTTTTTGACGCTATAGAGTTGGGATAGCATCACGTTTATGACGCTCTACTGTTGGCTTAGCGGCGCGGTTTAGAAGCTCTAGGTATGGGATAGTAACACTTCATTGACGCTGTAGAAGTGGGTTAGTGATGCGGCTTTGGTGCTCTGGTGTTGTTATAGCGGCGCGTTTTTGACGCTCTGGTGTTAGGTTAGCGGCGCGGTTTTGACGCTCTAAGCGTGGGTTAGTGGCGCGTTTTTTACGCTCTTGATTTGGATTAGCGGCGTGTTTTTGACGCTGTACGTTTGGATTGTAGCGTTTTTGACACCGTAGGTGGCTTAGCGGGGTGTTTTTGACGCTTTAGGTTGAGATAGCGGCGCTTTTTTGACGCTCTGGTGTTGGGTTAGAGGCGTGGTTTTGACGCTGTAGTCTTGGGTTAACGGTGCGTTTTAGACGCTATAGAATTGGGTTAGCATCACGTTTTTGACGCTCTAGTGTTGGGTTAGCAGCACGGTTTTGACGCCCTAGGCGTGGATTAGTGGCGCGTTTTTTACGCTCTTGATATGGATTAGCGGCGAGTTTTTGACGCAGTACGTTTGGATTGTAGCGTTTTTGATACTCTAAGTGTGGCTTATCTGGGAGTTTTTGACGCTTTAGGTTGAGATAGCGGCGCTTTTTGACGCTCTGGTGTTGGGTTACAGACGTGGTTTTGACGCTGTAGTCTTGAGTTAACGGTGCGTTTTTGATGCTATAGAGTTGGGTTAGCATCACGTTTTTGACGTTCTACTGTTGGCTTAGCGGCGCGGTTTTGACGCTCTAGGTATGGGATAGTTACACTTCATTGACGCTGTAGAAGTGGGTTGGTGACGCGGTTTTGACGCTCTGGTGTTGTTATAGCGGCGCGATTTCACGCTCTTGTGTTGGGTTAGCGGCGAGTTCTTGACGCTCTAGAATTAGATTAGAGAATCGTTTTTGACGCTCTTGATTTGGATTAGCGACGCGTTTTTGACGCTCTTGATTTGGTTTAGCGAACCGTTTTTGACGCTGTAGGTTTGTGTTACGTTCCTGACGCTCAAGGGATGACTTAGCGGCGTTTTAGACCCTCTAGGTTTGTGATAGCAGCGCGTTTTTGACTCTCATGTGTTGGCTTAGCGGCACGGTTTTGACGCTCTAGGCGTGAGTTAGTGGTGCGTTTTTTACGCTCTTGATTTGGATTAGCGGCGTGTTTTTGACGTTGCACGTTTGGATTGTACCGTTTTTGACGTTCTAGGTGTGGCTTAGCGGGGTGTTTTTGTCATTCTAAGTTGAGATAGCGGCGCTTTTTTGACGCTCTGGTATTGGGTTAGAGGCGTGGTTTTGACGCTGTAGTTTTGGGTTAACGGTGCGTTTTTGATGCTATAGAATTGGGTTAGCATTACGTTTTTGACGCTCTAGTGTTGGGTTAGCGGCACGGTTTTGACGCTCTAGGCGTGGGTTAGTGGCGTTTCTTTTTACGCTCTTGATTTGGATTAGCGGCGTGTTTTTGACGCTGTACATTTGGATTGTAGCGTTTTTGACGCTCTAGGGGTTGCTTCGCGGGGTGTTTTTGACGCTTTAGGTTGAGATAGCGGCGCTTTTTTGACGCTCTGGTGTTGGGTTAGAGGCGTGGTTTTCACGCTGTAGTCTTGGGTTAACGGTGCGTTTTTGATGCTATAGAATTGGGTTAGCATCACGTTTTTGACGCTCTAGTGTTGGGTTAGCGACACGGTTTTGACGCTCTAGGCGTGGGTTAGTGGCGCCTTTTTACGCTCTTGATTAGGATTAGAGGCGTGTTTTTGACGCTGTACATTTGGATTGTAGCGTTTTTGACGCTCTACGTGTGGCTTAGCGGAGTGTTTTTGACGCTCTAGGTTGAGATAGCGGCGCTTTTTTACGCTCTGGTGTTGGGTTAGTGGCGTGGTTTTCACCCTGTAGTCTTGGGTTAACGGTGCGTTTTTGACGCTATAGAGTTGGGATAGCATCACGTTTACGACGCTCTACTGTTGGCTTAGCGGCGCGGTTTAGAAGCTCTAAGTATGGGATAGTAACACTTCATTGACGCTGTAGAAGTGGGTTAGTGATGCGGCTTTGGTGCTCTGGTGTTGTTATAGCGGCGCGTTTTTGACGCTCTTGTGTAGGGTTAGCGGTGAGTTCTTGACGCTCTAGAATTGGGTTAGCTAATCGTTTTTGACGCTCTTGATTTGGATTAGCGACGCGTGTTTGACGCTCTTGATTTGGATTAGCGACGCGTTTCTGACGCTGTAGATTTGTGTTGTTGCGTTTCTGACGCTCAAGGGATGGCTTAGCGGCGTTTTAGACGCTCTAGGTTTGTGATGGTGGCGCGTTTTAGACTCTCATGTTTTGGGTTAGCGGCGCGATTTTGACGCTGCAGGGTTGGTTAACGGCGATTTTTTTAGGCTCTTGATTTGGATTGTTGCGTTTTCGACGCTCTAGGTGTGACTTAACTGCGTGTTTTTGTCGATCTAATTTTGTGATAATGGCGCATTTTGACGCTCATGTGTTGGGTTAGCGTGTGTGATTTTGACGCTGCAGGATGGCTTAGCGGCGCGATTTTGACGCTGCAGGAGTCGCTTAGCGGGGTGTTTTCGACGCTCTAGGTTGAGATAGCTGCGCTTTTTTGACGCTCTGATGTTGGGTTAGCGGCGCGGTTTTGTCGCTGCAGTTGTAGGTTAGCTGCACATTTTTGACGGTGAATGTTTGAGTTAGCGGAGTGGTTTCGACGCTCTAAGCGTAGGTTAGCGGCGCTTTTTTGACGCTCTAAAGTTGGGTTCGCATCACTTTTTTGACGCTCTAGTGTTGGGTCAGCGGGGCGGTTTTCGCGTTCTAGTTCTGATTAGCGGCTCGTTTTTAAGGCTCTAGTGTTGAGTTAGCGGTGCGGTTTTGACGCTCTAGGTATGTGATAGCTGCACTTTATTGACGCTGTAGGGTTGGGTTAGTGACTTGGTTTTGACCCTCTGTTGTTATTTTAACGGCGCGTTTTTGACGCTGTATTGTTGGGTTAGTGGCCTGTCTTTGACGCTCTAGAATGGGTTAGCGACTCGTTTTAGACGCTCACAATTGGGATTAGCTTCGCGTTGTTGGCTCTGTAGGTTTGGGTTGTGTTTCTGACGCTCTAGGTTTGGCTTAGCGGCGTGTTTTTGACGCTCTAGCTTTGTGATAGCGGCGCGTTTTTGACGCTCTGCTGTTGGGTTTACGGCGCGGTTTTGACGCTGCAAGTGTGGTTTAGGTGCGCGTTTTAACGCTCCATGTCTGGGTTAGCAACGTGGTTTTGACGCTCTTGTTTTGGGTTAGCGGCGCGTTTTTGACGCTCTAGAGTTGGTTTAGCACCACGTTTTTGACGCTCTAGTGTTGGGTTAGCGACTCGTTTTGACGCTCTTGTTATGGATTAGCGGCGCGTTTTTTCCGCTGTAGGTTTGGGTTGTTGCGTTTCTGACGTTATAGGGCTATCTTAGCGTCGTGACTTTGACGCTCTAGGTTTGTGATACCGGCGCGTTTTTGACGCTCTGGTGTTGGGTTACCGGCGCAGTTTTGACGATGCAGGTGTGGGTTAGCGGCGCGTTCTGACATTCCAGGTTTGGGTTAGCGGCGTCGTTTTGACGCTCTTGGCTTTGTTTAGCGGCGCGTTTTTGACGCTCTAGAGTTGGATTAGCATCACGTTTTGTTCCTCTAGTGTTGGCTTAGTGACGCGGTTTTGAAGCTCTAGGTATGGTATAGTTGCACTTTATTGACGTTGTAGGGTTGGGTTAGTGACTCGGTTTTGACGCTCTTGTGTTATTTTAACGGCGCGTTTTTGACGCTCTAGCGTTGGGTTAGCGACTCGTTTTTGACGCTATTCATTGGGATTAGCGGCGCGATGTTGACGGTGTAGGTTTGGGTTGTTGCGTTTCTGACGCTCTAGGGGTGGCTTAGCGGTGTGTTTTTGACTCTCTAGGTTTGTGATAGCGGCGCGTTTTTTATGCTCTGCTGTTGGGTTTGCTGCGCGGTTTTGACGCTGCAAGTGTGGTTTAGGGGCGCGTTTTTGACGCTCCATGTCTGGGTAAGCAGTGAGGTTTTGACGCTCTTGTTTTGGATTAGCGGCGCGTTTTTGACGCTCTAGAGTTGGGTTAGCATCACGTTTTTGACGCTCTAGTGTTGGGTTAGTGACCCTTTTTGACGCTTAGGCGTCGCGTTTTTGACACTGTGACGTAGGGTTTGCGGCAGGGTTTTGACGCTGCAGGTTCGGGTTAGCGGCGCGATTTTGATGCTGTAGGTTTGGATTAGCGGCGTGTTTTTGACGCTCTAGAGTTGGGTTACCACCACGTTTTTGTGCTCGTGTTGGGTTAGCGGCGTGATTTTGACGCTCTAGGTTTTATGACGCTCTTGGGTTGAGTTAGTGACTCTGTTTTGACGGTGTGATGTTGGTTTAGCGGCGCACCACAGTCAAATATCTATGTGCTAAGCGGGAGCTAATGTTTCGGTAGCATCGTGATGGCGGCTGTCCGCAAGCTCGGCTTCATTTCCGATTTGTTTTTGTCTACTCTATGTATTCTGTGCTCGTTGTATTTAAGTACGACAATATACGTAAATAGATAACCTATATTTTTCCCAAAGAGCGATTGCTATAATCAGAAAAACGCTTTCTGCATGAAGGCAGTGCATAGATGATCATAGCGAGGTGTGATCTGTGATAGCGAGAACTCGCCAAGTGTGTGGAGGAAGGCTCTTCGCCTCTTTCTCGCAACACATTTCTCGCTAGCGAAAACTCTTCAAGTGTGTTATGGGCCTAATATATTACAATGTGACAGAAGCTGATCACAAGTATTACAGTTGCACTCTGGGTATGCATGTCAGTGCTTCAATACTACTTGCAGCACAGACGACAAATTATTGAAATAATTGAAAGAAAAATGGATAGCAGTTTTTAAAAGGAGAATATGTCAGAGAGAAGATAATACTTCATTGACGGACGTGGAATCGAATTCACATTACGCCTATATAACATAAAATGTTTTCATTACAGTTTTCTAATGTTTTATTTTTCAATTTGAATATTTTATTTTGGCACTCAACATTTCCCCGAAAGTAAATGTATAAAGTACATTTCGACCAAAAAAAATCTGAACACACGATACTGGCGCTCAAGTGCAATGCGAGAAAGATGAGTAATTTGTGGCACATTATCGCAAAATTTAATCAAGGTGCAGTGCGTTTCATAATAGCTAAGTCTGGGAACTTACCACCATGCACTTACGTTGGCAGCAATGTACAAACAGCTCTGTAAAGATTCATAACCTTAAATAGACCCAAACCTTGAAGTAGGCTTACCTATCAAATTGTATGTTTATAACTGAATGATAGCTAAATGTCAGGAGGACAATACTGTCACTCAACATTGTAACACAGTGCAGAAAAACACTATTAAAATAGGAATATAGGAATGAAACAATAGACAAGGAGGTAGAAAAATGATCTTACATCTGGTGAAGGATTTTCGTCTTCTCTACTAGAGTCATCAAATTGCTGTACTGCCAGAGGGTCGATCTCGGGTTCCAGCTTGATAGCATCCATTACAACTGAAAGAACAATGTCAGAAAATTACCCGGTTGCTGTTAATATAGCTACGTGTGTGACCTGCTTACCTTCAATAGTCATCTGTGCAATACAGAAAAGTTCATTAGGCAAACAATGAATTGTAATCATAATTGTCAAATGCAACAATCAGCCACAAATTTATATTTCTTCTATATTTATTGCCAAACATTGTTTATATTGTAATGCATACATAATGTAAATCTTTATTAGGATTACATTTATGTAGATTATATCCTTTCTTTCTATTTATCTTGACACAACACACATTAAAATTATGACAAATTAGAGGTAATGTAAATACCATTAACAAAACATTGTAACAATAATAATTCACAGACTGATTTTATCCTACTTAACAATTTCATTTAATGTTTTAATTTAGAACAATATTATCTAAAAAACATATCAAACTGTCTTAGACAAAATAAACTTTAATTCAATTTTGAAATTAAATTAGGCAATTGAGTAAGGGACAAACTAGAAATTAGCAACAGAACTAAATGATGCGAAATACTCTCTATAGCTCTACACGAAATATAATTTTTCTTCCAACGATTTAGATTCTGGAAAAGTCCCC
Organism: Periplaneta americana; assembly: GCA_025594305.2. NCBI lineage: Eukaryota > Metazoa > Arthropoda > Insecta > Blattodea > Blattidae > Periplaneta > Periplaneta americana. Next base: position 10,184,082 of record JAJSOF020000042.1, read on the forward strand.
ATAACACATAGCGTTCCCTCGTTGAATGGCAATACTAATTCTTTGGTGCAGGAAAGCCGTAGAGCGAGAGTCACAGTTAAGTGCTGATAAATACTTGCTGATATCAGAAGTTAATAACTTCGGCTCGGAACACCATGGACCCATAGATTCTACGGCGAAAACGACAAAATTATATCGATCCAGAAGATCGAGATAGTTATTGAGTTTAATTGTCACAGCAGATGCAGCGGCTGACCCAATGAGTTTGGAAGTTTTGGACAAATAAGAAGAAGCGAAGGTGTTATAACAAGTAGCATCCCATTATTTCCACAGTGACAAACATAAGGCACAACATTGTAAATTTTGGTTCCAGGATGATTGGTCCACTACAATTATATCCATTTTTCACCAAGTCCAAAGAAAAAATGTCCATAATCACGTTATGTCCACAAGCGTTTTGTCCACAGAACATAACGTCCATTGACATTTAATCTACAAACAAATATGTCCACAAGAAACTTTGTCCATATTCATTATATACAAAGACTTTTATTGTCAAGTAATTATAATATCCATAATACATCTTACAGAATAGAAATAAAAGGTTGTCTTTTCCATTTCTGTCAGGCTATTTGGTGTCATGTTGTTCAACTTGGATTAAAGGCTGCTTATAATAACTACATGTTGTTATATTATGTCTACAAATGTACATATTTTAGCGAAATGTCTTAATATGATCTACAAGTTCAACATGTCTATTCATGTTAAATTCTCTAGGTATTTCGATTATAATTTCAAGCCTTCAATCAAATTAATGTTTATTCACCGTATGTATCTATATGTTATGTCTCTACATACGTAAGTATGCATGTATGTATGTATATATGTATGTATGTATGTGTGTATATTAGCTAAGTGTCATAATATTATCTATAAGTGCAACATGCTATTCATGTTAAATTCTCTATGTTTTTCGACTGTAATTTCAAGGCATTAATCTAATTAATTTATATATGTTACACTCTTACAAGTGTATATTTATTGTCTGGTAGTCTGTAAGTTTCAATTTGTTATGATTAGTTTAAAATATAACCCTAATATACTATATGTAAAATAGGGTTTATAAATATGCAATAAATACTACTACTACTACTATAATAACTGGGAAAGTGACAGAGTAAGAAATGGCATCCGAAAGTTAATTTCCATACCTTACATAGCACTGGATCATATTGTGAATACATTCGATGAAGTTTCTGATGGTGTAGAGGAATCAGTATTAGATTTATCATTATACATAGAAAGTACCTTCGTAAGAGGGATACCTGCCAGAGGAAGAAGACGAGAGGTGCCACCTCGCTTTCCTCCGCATGTCTGGAATGTTTATAACCTAGTCTTGAATGGGACTCAAAGGACAATTAATACAATAGAAGGATGGCACTCCAACTTTCAGAAATGTATAGTAACTCACCATGCTAACATATGGAAGTTCATCGAAAACTTGCAGAAAGACCAAAAGACAAACCAGTTATTAATAAATCAATTGGGCCTAATGGAGGTCATATGGCAATACATCATCCCATAAAGAAGTCCTGTGTTTTAAATTCAAGACACATTGTGGAAATGGTGCGGAATTAACATGTATATAGCGAAAACGGTGACTTTGACAGATATCTTAGAGGCATTAGTTATCGGTTGAAACTGTATGCAGAAGAACTTCCTTATGATTAAAACGATAATAGAACAAATTAATGGTATTTTTATAATTGAATAAATATATGCTAGAATTACAGTTATTATGTAATATTAAAATTCTAAAATAATGTACTTCTGGTTGACTGTATTATTTCCATCATATTAAAAGCAGACTGATGATTTTTCAAATTGGTTATTACTTTAGATTTGTCGATCTTTTAAATTATGGACGAACCATTTGTGGACACCAGGGGCGAATGCTAGTCACGAAAGTTAGGTTTGCTCTTTTATTCATAGAGGAAGATGGGAGGCTATAATAATTCATAATTAATAAAAATAATCAGACCGACATATATAATTTATTTTATAATTATGAAATCATTATGAGTCATGGATCATATTCGCTTATCAGATGTATAAGTTCGATATGATATAACAAACATGGCCAACAAAACAGTTTATTTAGTTTTTTCGACCCTGCCAACCAATGCACATTGTTGTATTGAGCTGCACTGAACGAGCGCACATATTCTCTATAATGTCTGTCTTCTCTTGAGGAATCCTTCGGGAAAATGGATTTAATAATAAGGTTTCAATGACACACAATTCCGAACTCATTGCAATACTTCAAATTAATGTTTAAGAATTAATAATACATACAGCAGCTAACACATGCATTCCGCTCATACAATTACATTGCACTCGCAAATCACAGCACATTCCAGCTGTGTAACATTAAATAGTCGTTGGTGTAGCTCTCGGACCAGAGCTTCAAACAACACATAACAGAAGCATGTGCGCCTAGGACGGACTAAGGAGGAAGGCACTTGCGCTCGCATCATATTCTCCCTGTTTCTACGTCTTTCATGTAGCTCCGAGAAACGAGCAAGCGTTGCGATACTTGCGGTATGCAACCTGCGGATGATATTACGCCTATACAATATTCCAAAAATCAAAATACATTTTAATATTCGTAATCCCATTTTGAGAAATACACATTCTACGAAAATATTGGGCTTGCGCAGCAAGCATAGCATGCCCGGAGAAATTGTCCCAGGTGGACACAACTACAAATGGACCTGTAATATAGTGGACTTTAAATAACTGGACCTACAAGTTACAGTAATGGACTTTAAAGTAAAGGACATAAAAATGGACATTTTGTCTGTGAACATAAAGAAGTGGACATATCATCCGTATATCCGTAGGAAAGACTGAACCATTCGAAACGAGACACAATCAGTTCATATAATTTTCTCTCGCCCTTGCATTAGAGTAACATTTTAATACAGAAATTAAACACAATATTTGCGGCATGCTTTGATTTGCATAGGAGTTAGCAGCAATAAGGGGTAATTAAACTATTCTCGTTGCGATAATGCAACAACATGTCGAAAATCGTATTCTCGTTGCGATAACGCAAAAAATGTCGAAAATCTATTCTCGTTGCGATAATCCAACAACATGTCGAAGATCGTATTCTCGTTGCGATAACGCAACAAAATGTCGAAAATCGTATTCTCGTTGCGATAATGCAACAACATGTCGAAAATCGTATTCTCGTTGCGATAACGCAACAAAATGTCGAAATTCTATTCTCGTTGCGATAATGCAACAACATGTCGAAAATCTATTCTCGTTGCGATAATGCAACAGCGTGTCGAAAATCGTATTCCTGTTGCATGTATGCACATTTTCGACAATTTTTTGCATATGTCACAAGAATGCCATTTTCGTATCAGTTGCAATGATAAAGGCAAAGAAACGGGGTGTGCTACTAGCTTGTTCACCGATTACATATAAGAGCAGAGAATCTCGATATGATGGTATAAATCATTGGGTTCAATATATCCCATTGATACGAAGGAGGAGATGTGCTCAAAAAGGGTGTAACAGCGTTGTTCGAACACAATGTTCAAAGTGTCTTATTGGATTATGTATAAAGTGCTTTTTCTCATATCATGTGTTTAGATATGTAAGTATGTGTTACTTTTTTTCCTGTATTGTACGGTTTACACTAGGTATCATTCTACACCGCTTTTATTTTGTTTCTGGACGTCCATTAATGCACAAGGTTTCCTATTGGATTATGAATAAAGTGCTTTTACACATATCATATGTTTAAAAATGTAAGTATGTGTTACTGTTTTCTGTGGTATTATACAATTTACAATAGATATGATGCTACACCGTTTTTATTTTGTTTCAGAACGTCCATTATTGTACAAGGTTTCCAAACAACTTCATTTTAAAATAACTCAGCATCTCCACGGGAATTTGCGGCAATAATGCCGTTTTCTGCTGAAAACACCCCGTCACTTGGCGCCGTGAAACTAATCCTATTGGTTATGTTAAATAGTGTGTTTATACAAAGGGTGTGGAAAAGAAAGAATTCTTGGAACAATTAGTTAACATCAGTTATGTGTATAATTTGGAAGAAATGGAGTTTCCTAATTTATTTATGTTAAAAAGAAAAGGAACATGTGCTTCTATCATTGCAGAAACAATGTAAAATTTCTTCAATTTTGGTGAAAACATCATCACAATTGGGATTCACTATTTCAATACTCAGTGCATTGTATTTCTTTTTATGAATAAATATATACGCATAATTTTATGTTGTTACTATTTTCTTTTACCAAGCACATCCCCATCCCCAATGCCTAGGTTCAGTTTAATCATTAACATTCTCACAATTGTGATATCTATGACTCTCAATCATCCTCAGATTTTATCATACAAACATGTAATGAATTTGTGTATTTCAAATCCACCACTCCCAAAACAATAAGCTACTACTGGAATTATATATTCTTGTGACATAATATATGTCTAGAATAATCTCAACATATACACCAATTCTTAAGGAATATTAATATTCAGTGGCGGCTTTCGAAGGGGGGCTGCGGAGCTGCAGCACCCCCAGACGTTTGTGGCTCTTGTTTCGTTTTATGTTGTGAAACACATTTATTATACAGTCTCTATTTAGCGGCTCGAATTTTTTAAAATTCCGCTCTCATTGACATGCACGCAATCGTTAGTGAAGTTACTTCCTCCCCTGGTGCTGCCAGAGCGAAGCCAGAGGCAAGGACTATGGGTGAAGTCACTTCCTCCCCTGGAGCTGCCAGTCTCGTCACGGATGCTTTGCGCGTTAGTTTTACCCCTCCCCCTGCTACCCCTGGCCACGAAAACAGAGTTTCCAGGAGCTGCAACATTTGCAGCAGCTTGTCAGTAGCGCGCAGTTTTAAATACATTTTCTTTAATGTTGTGAGTATAACAAGTGCAACAATGTTTAATTCTGTACAATATTTACAGTCTATTCAATTCAGTACCTTAACAATTCAGGAGAAATGTGAAATTAAGTGCCCATCAGTTAAATGTCATAAAGGAAAGAGCCGCTAAACAAAATACAAAGGCACGCATATTTTTTTTTTCTAATTTATCCAGTATCCCTGCTTTCTTCTCTCGATCTCCACACAGTCTGTATTAGATTAATGTGTTTCAAAGACAATTTCATCAGCTGGGGCAACAAGATGGAGTTTTAAAATAAGAGCAGTAAATGTTGTTCATGAGAAGAAGGAGCCATTGCTAGAATGTTTTCAAACCATAATGGAATCTGAAAAATCTAACATCACAATAAATGAGGCAAACGCCCTGGTGCGTTCTCTTGATGATCCTGAATTCAATTTCTGGCTCAGTTTTTTTTTTCATTTATTGATGCATCATGTAGATATATTATACAGCCATCTACAACATCGTCAGTTAGATATTTCTAAACTTCAAATCTGCATATAATAAATTAAATTATGGTTTATTTCACGACACTCGCAACTGCAAGGGTTATATCTGCGTCGCCAGTGTGCCGGAATTTTGTCCCGCAGGATTCTTTTAAATACCAGTAAATCTACTGAAATGATGCTGTCTCATTTAAACACATTTAAATGCAATCGACCTGGGCCGGGATCGAATCCGCAACCGACTAAGCTACCAAGGCCGACTCTGCATATCAAGCTTTGTTAATGCTATGCAGACAATACGGAACATTGCACACACAGTTAAGTAGTGAAATCTGTGAAAATGAAAACCTAGAAAGCGTCGTAAAATCGAAAGGATTCAGACAAGGGTTGCGGCAGCCAAGGAAGTGTGTGACCACATTAACACACAAGTTAACACCAGATTCCAGTTCATAGATCATCTGATATCTTCTCTTCTGTGTCAAGAAAAATTTGAATGATACAAAGCTCATTTCCTGAAAATGACCTAAATATAGGCTATGTGTGAAGCTTTTTCCAATGTTCGATAAAGACAAACTAAAAACGGAACTCACTGTGTTGTATCAGAGACAAGAATTCTGAAATATCAGTGACGAAGTCAAACTCTTGCAGTTTCTTTCATCCGAAGGCCTCATTTTCAGAAGATGTGGAACTACTACGCATAACTAAAACCATGCCAATGACAGCTTCCGAACCAGAACGTTGCTTTTCGTGTTTGAAGAGAGTAAAATCCTATCTTACAAATACGATGAGAGAAGAGAGACTGACAGCATTAGCTGTGTTTTCCATTCTAAAGACTATGTTAAACGACATATCGGATTTTAATAAGAAGATGATTCAAAAGTTTGCAACCTACAGGACAAGGTGCATGGAACTAATCTTTAAATAAGGTACTGTAAGTTGCATGGTTTATTTTTGTATGCAGCCCCCCTGAATTCAATACCCACGAGCCGCCACTGTTAATATTTGAAAACCTATATACCAATTCATAATATTGGAAAAGGATTACTAATATTTGAAAGGAAAGTGTTATAGGTTAATAACCCATTCCCCACATGGAACTCTAAATGAACCCAACCCTTTGGTTACGTGAGATAGAAATGGATGGTTTAAGACATAGAAAAAATTACAGTGCAACACTATTTCCAAAAAAAGCATTTCTTAAAATTCGAACATTTTTTATGATTGTCGCATGCACATTTCACAAACACATGGCATTATGGCTTCATCATCATTATTCGATAGCATCATCTGAAAAACATAAAAAATAAATATAGTAAATATGAAATAAAAATATATAGTTAAATGTGCTTACACTTTCGCGATGAAGTGTTGGTTCACACGATTGCAATAAGATCTAAATTGAAATAAAAGAAATATTATGGCTTCTATTACACTATTAATGCACATGAATTTCTGTTTAAAAATGAATTACGTAAGTTCAAGAGATATAAAATAAAAAAAAAAAACAAATGTAAAATATACCATTCGAAAAAAAACATAAAAAATATAGTAAATATGAAATAAAAATATATAGTTAAATGTGCTTAAGTTTTCATGCTGAAGCGTTGGTTGCCGCATCATCTAAATTAAAATAAATATTAATCCAATGGCTTCTATTACAATACATCATAATATAGTAGGTATAATACTCGTGATGCTGAACGTAACTTCAGCACTATAGCAGGACAAGAGGCTGAATATGAAAAGGCTTCCCTGAGCGTGAGCCCGGATAGCTCAGTCGGTAGAGCGTTAGGCTTTTGACCTAATGGTCCAGGGTTCGAGCCCCTGTGCGGGCGTTTCTTTTTAAACAAATATCACGTACGAATAGAGAGCACCAACTTAAGCAATTATTGAAAAGGTGCAATATATTGGACCTACCATAAAATATTATTTGAACCGATAATAATAATAATAATAATAATAATAATAATAATAATAATAATAATAATAATAATAATGTCACATTCTGATGAATTTAATGTGGGTAATAATGTATGCCTTAAATTAAATACACTCAAAATATATTACACTTGAATAATAATAATAATAATAATAATAATAATAATAATAATAATAATAATAATAATAATAATGCACATCTAATCAATACATTATTTGTGTAACATAAGACGCTGCAAGAACAATTGCCGGATATGAATTAGCAAAGATTGAATAATATTTGCATCATGCAATATTTGTGTAATTTTTTTTTATCATCAGTCAGCAATTTCATCGCCGGATGTAAAATTGCAGGTTGTCAATATGCTTCAAAAACATTTTTTTATCATTACTCACCAACTGCACCGCCGGACAATCACCGGATGTGAGCTTGCATAATATTTGCATGTGTTAATAATGTCACATTCTTATGAATTTAATGTGGTAATAATGTATGGCTTAAATCAAATACACCAAACAATCCACTCAAAATGTATTACATTTGAATAATAAGAGCAATTAATATTCAATTTAATAACGCACACATAGCAGATAGCGAATATGCAAATGTAATCAATACAATATTTGTGTAACATAAGACGCTGCGAGAACAATCGCCGGATGTGAATTAACAGCTTGCATGTTATTTGCATCATGCAATATTTGTGTAATGTTTTTTTATCATCACTCAGCAATTTCATCGCCGGATGTAAAATTAGCAACCTTGCATAATATTTGCACACATAGCAGATAGCGATTATGCAAATGTAATCAATACAATATTTGTGTAACATAAGACGCTGCGAGAACAACCGCCGGATGTGAATTAACAGCTTGCATATTATTTGCATCATGCAAAATTTGTGTAATATTTTTTTTTACCATCACTCAGCAATTTCATAGCCGGACAATCACCGGATGTGAGCTTGCATAATAATTGCACGTGTAAACACATCATCATTGAGCAGGTGAAATTTCAAACATGAACTTGTACATTTCACCCCCACAACTATACAAACTTCTATGAACATATGTAATTCAAATTATTACGTTACGCCCCAACTTCAATTACATACCTGCACTTGTGAATGACGTCACACTTTAAGTTACGCCACTATGATCGTGTGTATTTCAAATTATTACCCCCTCCCCCATTTCCAACTTCAATTACAAATTTATAACGTCACACTGTAAGTTATGCCCCTTCGTGACGTAAGCCACATCCTGTTTAATTTACAAGTGTGCTAGATTAATTTTTATTTATCAGCAATTGGCTTAACGTACAACCATTTATGTCCCCCATTCCAATTTACACTTGCGAATTTCCAACACCCAACCCCTCTTTTTCCATTCCCCATCAATTAAATTACCATTACATTAGAATCTTAATAATAAGAAAAAGAATGTATGTGTTTAAGTGTGATAGATTAATTCTTTACTCAGCAATTGGACAGTCACCGGATGTGAGCTTGCATAATATTTGCATACATAGCAGATAGCGAGTAAGCATATGTATTCAATACAATATTTGTGTAACATAAGACGCTGCGAGAACAATCGCCGTATGTGAATCAGCAACCTTGCATAATATTTGCACGCATAGCAGATAGCGAATATGCACATGTAATCACGTTACACCTGCATTGAGCAGGTGGGATTTTCAAACATGTATGAACTTGTGTATTTCAACCCCCCCAAATATACAAACTTGTATGAACACGTCATGCCCCAACTTCAATTACATACCTGCGCGTGTGCATGACGTCTCACTTTAACCTTGAACTCTTAGATAGCCATTTATGATGTCATAATTTAAGTTACGCCCCATTCTTACGTCATACTTTATTAAGCCCCACCCCCTTCATGAAGTCATACTTTAGCCACGCCCACTTCTGACGTCACAAGCCACGCCCACTTCTGACGACACTTGCCACGCCCACCTATGACGTCGCATGGGGACCTGTTAGCCTGTCTGACAGGCTTTATGACCGTCATTTGTATTCTACTGGTATCAATTTTTTAATTACCCTTTCAAACACAGTATTAAATAATATTGTGGAAAGCGCATCACCATGCTCATACCAAGGTCGATATCGAATTCATCCGCAATTTCTCCTTGAATCATCACTTTTCCTTTATTATTTGTTAATGTTATTTGGATTAATCCAATCAGGAATTCCACCTTGTTGCCCAGATTGAAATATCACGGAACATGCCTGGGATATTCTTCAAAGGCATAGTGACAACCATCAACTAGACATAAATTTTAGAGGTACTAAACACGGCATTGAGGGAAACATCACGATGGAAAATTGATAATGTATTCAAGGCACGTCTGAGAAGTGTCAAGCTGTTGTAAATCTTCGTGGGGACACAACACGGTACTGTTACAAATAAGCTTTAAGAAGATTTGTTTATTTTCTTGGTGTAATTATATAATTCTTATTTTTGTTTCTACCGTTCCTTTTCTCAGTTTCGTGGTATTACTTAAGAATACTCTAGAAAATTATATAGAAAGAATTTTAATTCTATCTATTGCATTGCTATATTTAAAAATAGATGGGTGAATATTCTGAAATGGGCAAATATGAATAACAAAATTGGAAAAAATATATTATATTATATTGTGTACTTTTTTATCATATTGGTTACATTGCTCCTATTATTGAAGATTCTGGTATCAGTTGAGCTTAAAAAATTTTTATGTGAGATTTCCTAATTAAAAAAAAAAAGGGGGGGTTGTTATCTTTCCCTTACAGCTCATTGTTTAAGGTATCTTCTAAACTTCTGTACTTCAAATTTCACTTGTCTTCGAACATTTCTTTTTTCACGATCAGTCATATCTGCTATTTTCTTTCTTTTTTATATTCTTTGCCATAGTCCCTTTTTTCTGCAACTCCTCTTCAGTCATATTTGCCCTCTGCCTACGTATCTTCTCCCTTTCATATTTCCTACCTTCATCATCAGACTTTTTTTTCTTTCCTATAAACAATCACATGAAATAATATTCGAAGTTACTTTATACACCAGTATTTAATAATTGTATGTTAAATGAAACCTCGGTCCCACAATAAAGGGACCGACGTTACAGGGACTGTTGTTACAAATGAGTATAATTTCCGCATTTGTTCTGAAAAAATAAATCGTTAAAAATATCATGGAGGTTAGTTTTTTAGTCGACAAACATTGTAATGTTTTGCATATACTACGAAAGTTTAATATATAAAAACTATATTTAATGCCACCTGGGACCGGTGTTACCAATTGAAAACATAACATTCAGTCATCAGTGATGATTTTGGTATTTTTCAATAAAATAAGTTGATAATGGACGAAACGTTTTTTAACTAGCGCCAAATTGACCTCTCATCACTACCAACCGTTAAAATTTACCACATGAAGCAAAATTGTCTTTTGTGTAGCTCTTTTATTTCGAGGGATCGACGTTACGAAATTTTTGGGGAAAAACTTTACGTTAAAGTTGTGTCTTTGAGAATTAAACAAACAACAATTCCTGTCTTTCATAAGTATTTTAACTATTTATTTTTATAATCTTGGCCGAGGAAATAAAATCAAATCGAAACATTCTGAGAAAAACTTAGTAAAACAGACTAAAATGTAGTTGGGGAATAGGAACCGTAGTTACATTTATGCTTTGTTTCCAACTAAAACATGTGAGAGTTACTTAATTAAACGCAAAAGTAATGAGTTAACATTTTCAAGAAACTCCTTAAATCAGCCGGGACATACATTTTACCCATTTCAGAATATTCACCCAGATGACAAACGACTCTTTTCATTCGTGCTAATTTTTGAGCAGTTTATATTCAGGTGTGAAGAGATCTCTTCACATCCGCATGAACCATTTCTCATCTGTGCGCTGGTGTGAATGCATTCCCATGTGCCCAAGTGCAAGAAACAACTAGCACAATAATTGCAGTCGAGTGACGTGGCGCTCGTGTGCCCGTGAATGTACTCTTAAGTGTCCAGGCTTTGAGAAACATTTACCACACACATCGCACGCGAATGACTTCTCCTCTGTGTTTGTATGTGTGAGAGAATGTCTGGTTAAGCATCCAGACTGTGAGAAACATTTACCACAAACATTGCATTTGAAGCGCCTCTCTCCTGTATGCGCTACAGCATGCCTTTTTAAACAAGAAGATGCGGGGAAAGACTTGTAACAGATCTCACATTTGAATGGCTTCTCACCCGTGTGCAGACTTAAATGTCTTTTTAAATGATGCAACCGTGAGAAGCACAATTCGCAGAAATTACACTTGAATGGTTTCTCACCCGTGTGCAAGCGTGCATGGATTTTTAAATTACCCGATTGTGAAAAACACATTTCACACTTATCGCACTGGAATGGCTTTTCGCCGCTATGTACGCGTGCATGCATGGTTAAATGAAAATACTGCAAGAAACTCTTGTGACAGATTTCGCATATAAAGCGTTTCTCACCTCTGTGTTTACGAGCGTGTGTATTGAGAATTGAAGAACTAGCAAAGTACTTTTCACAGACATCACATCTGAATGCTTTCTCACCGGTGTGCACGCGTGCATGCTTTTTCAAATACGCAGATCTCGAAAAACACATTTCACATTCATTGCACTTGTATGGTTTCTCGCCCGTATGTACACGTGCATGCATAGTTAGGTTAGAATACTGCGAGAAACTGTTTCCACAAACGTCGCATTTAAATGGTTTTCCCCCTGTATGTTTACTTAATTCTGATGTAATCGATAAACATTTTTCACTACTATCGCATTTCAATGGTTTCTCATCTCCGTGATCACATGCATGAATATTCAGATCTTCCAACTCCCAGAAAAAGTTTCCACAGTCATGGCACTTGAATGGTTTCTGCATCAGATCTTCTTCCACTGTGCCCACGTCACATGATTCTTCCTACAAAGAGCGAAATAGAAGAGATGACGCATCTGTAGCTGAAAAAATAAAGCACTCAGTTTCTAGACTGGAGGCAAAAACTGGAAACAAATTTAATTCAGCCAGTGGTGAAGCTCTTAAGATGGTTTTGAGGTTTAGCTTACTCAAAAAAATTTCAGTCATTATGCCTAGTAACATTAGGCCTATAAGTTCGTAATAACGATGTATCATAACTCCGACCCTTCTACAATTAAGTTCACTGTTGGCAGTTAGTCCAGGATTCGAGAGTCCAGTGCGAGGCTTGTGGCAGAAGCCTCTAAAAGTATGGCTACAACTTTGACTCGCAAGGTAGAGGAGGAGCCGGGGAGAGGATATTGAGTCGCTAAATCTCCGTACGAAACGAGGCTTACCTACCGTCACAATAATATGTTGCACTAACTGAAGTTCTGTAAATGCCAAACTATGTTCTTGAGAGTCAGTTTAATGAAGAGTGCATTTGTGTATATTACAGAGGTAATTATTTGTAGAATTGCAAGAGAAGTTGTTTTTAGTAGAATGTATGAAATAAAATGTGCTTACAGAGATAAGAGATCGACACCAATTAATTTACATGTTAAAATAGTGCATGGAGGAAAACAAAATATAAATATTCAATGTATGTGTTATATGAAATATCCTTGGCAAACAGTGTGCCCTGAGTCATTTTAGTTATATTGTTATACCTGTATTGTGTTTATTTTATTTATTTTATTGGGTTATTTTATGACGCTGTATCAACATTATTTAGCGTCTGAATGATATGAAGGTGATAATGCCAGTGACATGAGTCCGGGGTCCAGCACCGAAAGTTACCCAGCATTTGCTCCTATTGGGTTGAGGGAAAACCCCGAAAAAAACCTCAACCAGGTAACTCGCCCCGACCGGGATTCCAACCCGGGCCACCTGGTTTCGCGGCCAGACGCGCTGACCGTTACTCCACAGGCGTGGGCTGTATTGTGTTTGGGGGTGAAAACGAGTTGTCATCATCTTCTTGTGGGGTCTGTGTCACAAGAAATATTTTGATAGAAAACCCGAGAAAGATCTGCGGCATTAAAATACAAGGTAAGCAGGTTTCTTCAGCCTAGCCAGTATTTACACGTTAGCTTCATCATTGAAATCCATACGGAATATTTAGTAGAAATTTTCATTTTTCGAAACGGATACACATGGAGTCCTGCTCTTCTCTTCCAGCATTCCATTATGAATCATCAAAAGCAGATTACACACAGCTTCCATCCTCAGCTATTTATTTCAAATCATGCAGATTATCAAGTAGTACATTAATGTGCACGTCTTTTTCACGTGAAAGATCTATTACTGTTCTGGCAATAGTAATGACTAATATATACATCATCAACATTTTACACCACAAATCGCATTGCGTTTTACACCTAAACTCCTGCATGGAAGTTCACGAACATGTTATTTTGCTAATAGTGCAACGTACCAAGTGAAAATCGTGTGTTAACCAATACAAACACAGAAGGAAGACAAGACTTTTCGCAGTGACAGTGGCAGCATTCATCTGCTTGTTGAAACTGAATGGTAACCTCGTGATATCATTTCAGACATTATAAAAGCTTCATAGCTTATTGAAGACAGATTTACAATGTTATTTATTACCCTTCCAACAACAGAGGTTATTCATTGCCGGAATTCAAGAATGCTGATAAATTTTCCTTCGAGTCCTGGTACGTTGATGTGCTTAAACTATGATATGTAACTTATTGGTGTTCTGAAGGAAGGTAAAGCAAGTATTTTATCAGCGCTGGAAAATCCCCATCAATCAAAGTTGCAAATAAGCAAAGATACACATCAAAGTATTACACTTATTGTCCTACACAGAACATTATTTTTCCTTTGAAAAAAAGTTGCTGGTACTCACTAATATGAAGATGTAATTACAGCAACTTGCATACTTTTAACACACTCTCCAATATACCCTCGTCGTCTGTAGGTCGCTTCTTGCTTTTGGTATCAACTGCAGAATGACTACCTCATAAGACCACATGTATGCTAAGATTGAACTGAGTAAGACGACGTCCAACAATCCTGATCAGTATCATTTCAGAATTTGTCCGTACAAGCAGAGATGACCTAAATGAGGTTACTATAAGATTCATCTGAAACAAACCCCTTTGTGATTCACTGGAGGATATTGAATTTGTATCCAAAAGGTGCTTTATAACAAGTTGTATGTTCAGGACTTTACTTTCTTCAAGATGTTCATGGAAACCACGAACCGATTCCCTTTCATTTAAGGTATGTATTAATGCTTGAAATGGCGTTTTTATGACTAAAATTTTCTTCGTAATAATGTTAGCTGCAAAATCCTAGTACAGAGCATTGTACGCATAAACAGCAATAACTCAGTGAAAGAAATTTCAAAATTGAGTAATGTTTAGAAAATATATGGCATTTTGAAGAAATAGAATAAGTTTTAATTAATCATTTTTTTTAAGGAATCAAAAAGTGAAATTGAAGTTTCTGATATATGGTTATGTTACTCTACTTTCATATGTTGTCTGATAAATATCTTAAAAAGGTTGGTTAAAAAATGTAGATTTTTTTATTTTAGTTGGTTATTTTACGACGCTGTATCAACTACTAGGTTATTTAGCGTCGATGAGATTGGTGATTGCGAGATGATATTTGGCGAGATGAGGCCGAGGATTCGCCATAGATTACCTTGCATTCACATTACAGTTGGGGAAAACCTCGGAAAAAACCCAACCAGGTAATCAGCCCAAGCGGGGATCGAACCCGCGCCCGAACGCAACTTCAGACCGGCAGGCAAGCGCCTTAACTGACTGAGCCACGCCGGTGGCTAAAAAATGTAGATTTTCCTCCAAAATGTTAATACATACCTTAAGTGGAATTTACGCGCTAACCCTCTAATTTAAGCTTCATCAATGGTCAGATGGTTGTCAGAATTTTCTGGCCAATACTTGGAATAAAAAATGTTGGCATATTCAGGTCAATGAGCATCATCTTCTTGAAGCTGTCGACCTGGGTGGCGCTGTCGGTAGAGTGCTGGCCTTCTGTGCCCGAGGTTGCGGTTTCGATCCCGGCTCAGGTCGATGGCATTTAAGTCGATGCTTACAGGTTCATGTCAGTAGATTCACTGGCATGTAAAAGAAATCCTGTGGGACAAAATTCTGGCACACCGGCGAAACTGATGTAACCTCGGTTAGCAGATACATGGTCCAATACTAAAATGTCTATATTACGAAAATGTACATAATGTGGTAACGTCCATTTATGTAAAATGTCCAAGCTCGGAAAATGTCCAATTTCATAATGTCCAAAATTAAGATGTCCAAACTGATCATGTGCCAGTTGTGAAAAGGTGCAAATCTTAATTGAATACGATCCAATGCCTAATATATCCACTTGGAATAAAGTTGTGTAAAATGTCCAGAGTTACTAAAAATATATTACTTCATTCTCGTTTTTGAATTGCTGGTATCTGGTTACAAGGTTTTCCACTTGATGCTGATTGTAAAGTTATTTTCTGCTCAGTGGGTGTTTAATATTTTTATTTCCACCTAATAACTGTGTCACCAATACTTCTGTTTCATTGTGCTGTTGTTTTAAATGGTCTACAAATCACCATATATTTACATGGTGAGAATAATTAATCTTTGAAACTGAGAGTGGAATCCCTCCACAGCATTGTTCGTTCGTTGGCGACCATTTAACACTAATTCATAAACATTCCACGTTTCAGGTGAGAATCTAGGGAGAACAACTCTCCTCCTTGCTCTTGCTGGCCTACCATTGATGTATGTAGTACACACATATTGGACGAACTCCATAATTTCTTCAAAATTATCATAGAACCGCAGATCCTGTATTGGAATGAAAGGCAGCGCCATTACCTCCTGAATTTGGTGCCTTATACGAGGTTCATCTAGATTTAAGTATATCTCTCACAAGCCTTTAGTAACAAAGTTTCTCCATAATGACTGCGTAAAATAAAACAGGCAACCAGAAGTACCTAGTTACAAAGATAAATACGTACAAAAAGAGACGAAGACCATGGTTGTCGCAAGAAAAATAAAGAAGGTAAATTTGCAATTCTAAATGAGGCAGTAGAGCAAGTGAATAGTTTCAAATACTTAGGATGTACCGTAAGCAGTAACATGAACTGCTGCCAGGAAGTTAAAAGGCAAAACAATGGGAAAGGAAGATTTTAATAGAAAAAAGAAGCATTTTCTGCGGACCTCTGGAAAAACAACTAAGGAAGTAGTGAAGTGCTTTGTGTGGAGTGTGGCATTGTAGGGACAGAAACATGGACATTAAGACGAAATGAAGAGAAACGAATAGAAGCATTTGAGATGTGGATATGGAGAAGAATGGAGTGTGTGAAGTGGACAGATAGAATAAGAAATGAAGTTCTGTTGGAAAGAGTGGGTGAAGAAAGAATGATGCTGAAACTGATCAGAAAGACAAAACGGAATTTGTTCAGTTGGGAAGAAATTGCCTACTGAAGGATGCACTGGAAAGAATTGTGAACGTCAGAAGAGTTGAGGGCAGAAGAAGATAGACGACATTAAGATATCTGGATCATATGCGAAAACTAAGAGGAAGGCAGAAAATAGGAAAGATTGGAGAATGCTGAGTTTGCAGTGAAAGACCTGCTTTTGGGCAGAACACTTATGTATGTATGTATGTATGTATGTATGTATGTATGTATGTATGTATGTAAATTGTTATGTTTTATTTAATGACGCTTGCAACTGCAGAGGTTATATCAGCATCGCCGGATGTGCCAGAATTTTGTCCCGCAGGAGTTCTCTTCCATGCCAGTAAATCTACTGACATGAGCCTGTAGCACTTAAGCACACTTAAATGCCATCGACCTGCTCTGGTATCGAACCAGCAACTTTGGGCATAGAAGGCCAGCGTTATACCAACTCGCCAACCAGGTCGACTGTATGTATGTATGTATGTATGTATGTATGTATGTATGTATGTATGTATGTATGTATGTATGTATGTATGTATGTATCCCATAATAATCGAAAAATGGATTCTTGATCATCTTCAGACATGTTGTCATGACAAGTTTTAATACAACAATTTCTTATCGAAACAAATGATTTTTCTGCTATTTCAGTTCCTTCAAAAGTTGTGTATGATTTACCACTGTTGCTATTAGTTTTCCGATCTTTTGTTTTCCACTTGTTTTTGTCCACAGCTTTCTTTTCTCCTTTGTTTTCAGACGTGGCTTACGTGTAGCACAAGAAACGCACTCGTCAACAACCTGCTTGGACTGATTCACTAAACAAATACGTCTCCTGTCGTGTGTAATGAACCTACAGATACAAAACTTCACTACAATGTACTGCAGAAAGCCTATTTACAAATTCAGCTATAATAGGAAAAGGGTGTATAGCGGTAAAACCCTTATTCGGGCCATGTCCTCAATTAAGAATGAAATGTATTATAAATAATTAGGGATCGCACAGGCTGGACTGGAAATCATTCAACCTGTAGTTGAATGCTCCATCAGTCGGTTATACCACTGCCTGCTTTAATGTGATGAAGTTTCACTATTGCATTGAGGGGAAGAAAAGAGCATTGGAGAAAATCGAAGAATTATCTCTATAGCCTAACAGCAATGATAAATGACTGTCCAAAAGACAGTTACGACTCTTGTTAAAAGTGATTATATTTTGTTCGTAGGTTGTCACAGTCGACCTCCGGCCTCGTTTCACAAACATCTCTACTCATGAAATGAAATGTCATTTTCAACACTTGTGTCGTAA
Source organism: Periplaneta americana (assembly GCA_025594305.2). Taxonomy (NCBI): domain Eukaryota; kingdom Metazoa; phylum Arthropoda; class Insecta; order Blattodea; family Blattidae; genus Periplaneta; species Periplaneta americana. Next base: position 10,202,174 of record JAJSOF020000042.1, read on the forward strand.
ATAACAGGATGAAAACACACTTTCCTATAAATCTCACAAACCTCGTGTGTGCTGAACGTGTGAGCATACAGATAACAGTATTCATTAGGAACTACTCCAGATGGTAATATTAGGCGCTTTGCTCTATATATTATAGCAAGATCTCGTAACTTGTCAAAAATGATTGTATTATCATTGAAATATTTTCATTTAAATTTAAATTTAAATTTAGGCAATTCTGCAACAAAGAAATAAGTAATAAATATACAAACAAGGCTTCTATGACAAACAGAATGCAATTTAAACATTGTAAAGAACAGCCAGTACATCCAATGAGCTCCACTCACCTTGGCTTCACACTTCACCACGGAAAAATTATTTGGTAATATAATTTCTTCCAATTTTATTTCTGATGTGCGATTGTAGCTGTCGTCCACGCATTCCTCCTTCATCTTAATTATGTTCAGATCCAATAAACTCCCTTCCTGCAGAACACAGAGACACTCTGAATGAGTAATATAATACAATGTGACAGAAGCTGATCACAAGTGTTACAGGTTGCAATCTGGATCTACATAATAGTGCTTCAATACTAGACAGACAGACAGAGACAGACAGACAGACAGACAGACAGAGAGAGACAGACAGACAGACAGACAGAGAGAGAGAGACAGACAGACAGAGAGAGACAGACATAGATAGATAGATAGATAGATAGATAGATAGATAGATAGATAGATAGATAGATAGGTAGATAGGTAGGTAGGTAGGGTAGGTAGGTAGGTGGGTGGGTGGTGGGTAGGTGGGTAGGTGGTAGGTGGCAGGTGGGTGGGTAGGGTAGGCAGGTAGGCAGGTAGGTAGGTAGGTAGGATAGATAGATAGATAGATAGATAGATAGATAGATAGATAGATAGATAGATAGATAGATAGATAGATAGATAGATAGATAGATAGATAGATAGATAGATAGATAGATAGATAGATAGGTAGATAGATATGGGTGGGTGGGTGGGTGGGTGGATGGGTGGGTGGATGGGTGGATGGGTGGATGGATGGATGGATGGATGGATGGATGGATGGATGGATGGATGGATGGATGGATGGATGGATGGATGGATGGATGGATGGATGGATGGATAGATAGATAGATAGATAGATAGATAGATAGATAGATAGATAGATAGATAGATAGATAGATAGATAGATAGATAGATAGATAGATAGATAGATAGATAGATTTATTCGTTCCATAATATTCTTACATTTGCTTTATAGCATAGAATAAAGAACATGTCCATAACAATAAAATGCAATACATATAAAATGCAAATATGAAATATGTACAGAATTAATACCTTAATAACAATAATATTTTATACAATGTAATATGTTTACCATTTAATAGTATTATAATATTTACACAGTACTGTGAAATGTCAAGAATTCATCTACAGAAGTAGATATTAAGTAATTTTTAGTTTTGCCTTCAATAATGCAGGGTTTTGGCTATGATTCTTAATGTCTTCAGGAAGACTATTGAACATTTTTATCGCCATGTAACGTACTCCCCTTTGAAAGCATGATAAATTTGATGATGGCGTATGAAAATCATTCCTTCTGCGGGTATTTATACTATGTATGGCTGAGTTAGTTGGAAAATTTTCTTTATTACATAAGAGGAAATTTATTGTAGAGTGAATGTATTGATTTGTTAAGGTTAGAATCTCTCCTTTTTTTTTTTTTAAATAATCTACATGATTATCTAGTATTTGCTCCAACTATTATTCTAATGGCTCTTTTTTGTAATAAGAATAAATTTTTACTATCTACAGAACTTCCCCAAAATATTATTCCTTAGGACATAATGGAATGAAAATAGACAAAATATATTGTCTTTAAGATACTGCTGTTTAGAAATTGTTGTAACGACCTAATTGCGAAGCATGCTGAGCTAAGTTTGGGGGTTATTTCTTTGCAACACAGGAAAGAAATTATCGAAATAATTTAAGGAAAAATGGATAAGATTATAAAAGCAGAATATGTCTGAGAAAAGGTAATACTTCACTTGTAAAAGTGAATAAAATACTGCTAAATCTGTAGTTGTGTCCAACTCACATTATACACAGATTTCTATACAGTGATAAAATGTATTCTTATTGCATTTGGATATTATATTTTGGCATTAGCAGTACCCAAAAACTAAAGTTACATAGCACATTCCGAGTTGAAAAAAAATTGTTGTTGGCGCTCAAGTACAATCTGAGATAGGTGTACGAGTACAGGCAGGTAGATAGACAGACAGATAGAGTAAGTCTATATAACAATGAAAGAAGGCATACATTCACAATATTACGTATGTTATACGTATCCTAGTATAATTTAATTACTAATCTTATGAAGACCAAGACTAGACCTGCTACAAGTTTTTAAGAATTTACATAGTTCTTTCATTTCCACTATTGATTTGAAAAATAAAAATATTGTGCTAGATTGTAGAAAATTTTGAAATATGGAGTGCAGTACTAAAATGTACAGTATTTAAAATACTTAGGTACTCACATTAAGAATACGAGTTGAAGCATTCTCTAAACTTTTCTGCTATTGTTTTGCAAAATGGGTCACCTGTAAATAATTCTTAATTCCGTCCTTAACTAAACCAAATTCACGGAATACATGCACTTTTTTCTACCTCTCGTTTTCATTTTAACATTAACCAAATCACTTTAGTTTCTTTGTGCCTTGCTCCATTGTTCATAACACTTCATTCCAATGTAATATGGTATACAACTTAGCCTGCTATTGTTTATAAGGGGTTGTTGGCACGACAGAATGAAGAATATGGACCACTCCACACCCTTTTCTTAGATTTTCTGTTCTTGCACGTGAAATGTTTCCGTCACAGTAACTGAAAACTTTATTGCTCACTGATGGCATTACTGGCTATCTACGAATTACTCTCAGCCACAGCCTCTGTTTGATATACGTAGAACATTAATTTTTAAATAATTTACAGTGTTGATAACAAACTGTCCCTACAAGCAAGAACCTTATTTAAATGTATTCTTATAAAATTACAAAATCACATTTGTTTAATACAAATAAAAGCTATTCCTCCCAATGACCATCGCTGTAGCTGAGGTCTTGCCCTAACTGTGATCGCTATAATCAAGTTTAAGTGTAATTTTTTTTTGGTTATTTCACGACGCTGTATCAACATCTAGGTTATTTAGCGTCTGAATGATATGAAGGTGATAATGCCGGTGAAATGAGTCCGGGGTCCAGCACCGAAAGTTACCCAGCATTTACTCATATTGGGTTGAGGGAAAACCCTGGAAAAATCCTCAACCAGGTAACTTGCCCCGACCGGGATTCGAACCTGGGCCACCTGGTTTCGCGGCCAGACGCTCTGACCGTTACTCCACAGGTGTGGACAGTTTAAGTGTAGTAACAGGTTCTTTAACATATTATGTTATTGCCACTGTTTTAATTGAAATAGGCCTACATGTTTACATTTGAATACCTGAGTGGAAAAAAAAATTTGCAAGTGACATTTTTCTTTCTATTACGAAGTTTTAATGGAAACACATTGCACGTACTCTGTTCTATGCTGTACTGAGCTCTCCTGGTGAGAATTGAAGTACAACCTTCAATATAAGAAGTACAATCTATGAGCTTGTTGGAAAACGTTATAATTCTATGCATCAGTTTGATAGATGGTGGGGTTTAAAAAGTGCGCGTCAGCTACTATGGCTATTTGCGCCCTTATCTAAAATTCTTCATGAAACAAAGACACAAATAATACAATAATCAGAGTGCTAAAAGAACTAAAAAACGTTCTCACGATAAAACGAAGCACACAAATGCAATATACACAAGGTGATTTGTAAAAAATCATAGAAGTAAGCAGTTCTCCGACCCTAGTTAGTATTTAAAACTAACCAGTAAAATAATAAAATTAAGGGCACCAGAGATAAATTGTATATCACATTTCTAAACAATAAAGTTTGATAAAATATTCGGATGTATAAGGTCGAAATGTAAAATATGTAAAATCAAATATAAAACAACAAATGTAACCCCAGGATATAAAGGCTCCAGAGGATCAGTAAAACGGGTCAATAAAAAAAACTAAATCACCCTGTCAAGTCCTGTATTCGTTAAAAATGTCAGAACTGCATTTGTACAATTAAAATCATTTCCAAGAGCATCACATAGAGTCGGCCGATTTCCATATTGCAGACAGACATAGTCATATTTTCTACAATGCAATAAAAAATGTTCCACCATAAGTAGAACATGGCATATATCACACTCCAGCTGAGGCTCGCCATGTAGGAGATGGCCATGTGTCAGATTCCATCGCAATTTTCATCATATGACCACCAGTCGTATCTATTCCTGCCTTCTGTTTTTTATTAATTTCTTCTGAGGGAGGGGAAGAGGAGCGCGAGGACATTTTGAACTGCCCCCCCCCCTACGGAATCGTCGGCGTCAGCCTGCCACAGGGGGGGGGGCGGAAGAAAAAAGACACCTAAAAATTCTTCATGGTCTGTGCCGGCTGTGGAGACCTCCCCACAGCCCAATACCAATCAACCCACCTCACGAAAGTTATCTTTCAAACTGGACATTATACATCTAATGATAAATCTTATACCAGAGGCGTGTCGCAGTTTTAAGCCCCTACCACGGGAATAACCGCCCATGGCCCCTCACTCTACACTGGACGCAACCACCAGACTACCCGGCTAGCTCTGACCCAGCCACCAAAGCCGGAGCAATCCGAGACAGCACGCAGCTTCAGGGGACTTGTGGTTGATTACACTGCGACACCCATAAGTCAGCGGTAACACGTCGGAGCGATATATTCGCCCCGGCGAGCAGAGTCGGTCACCGGGACGTCTAAATCGCCCCGGGCCCCATAGGGGCTCTACGTGAATGTACTTGACCTCTGGTCGGGGCTCGGCACCTAAACTTGCATATAGGGGCAGTATGAAGGGTCCACTATTGCTTCGTTGCTGGGCGCCTTGTCGGGCCACAAAAAGTTGGAAGTCATGCTCGAAACCGTGGGACAGGACCACGGAGATAGGAAAGATCCCTGCTGGTGAGACGGGAGTTATAAACCTAAGAATGAATATAACGAACTAGAAGAGGAAGAATAATGTAGCCTCACCAGGCATTCTTAACAAATCCTGTCATGTAGGCAGACGTGGCAAGAACAAAACAATGGGAATGGAGAGGTGAAAATGGCTCTTCAAAACAATAATGATGGAAATTCACAAGAATGTAAGAAACCCTACAAGGTAACGAGGTGAGAATAGAACACTCAAAAAACTATTAAAAGAAAGGCTGAGCAGTTAACAGCGTGTTGGGTAGGAGCTAGCTATTGCGCATGCAAAACTGGACAGGTATGTGTATGTAATGTGAAAAACTCAGATTAGAAAGTTAAAAAGTGTACGTAAATATGTTGTAAGAGGTCAGTTGTGTAAATTATGTATTTTCTTTTTTAAGTGTGAAATAAATGACCATTCCTCCTCCTGCTCACTGTACCAAACTTTTTTACCATTATTGGTGGAATAAATAATTTTTTTCACCGAGCAAGTTCCACCAAGAAGATATAAAAGTGCTGTGCCACTCATTGTCGTCAGTCTAATTGTTCACTTGTTTCAAGTGTTCTCCTATAAAATACTAGCATATCAATTAGACAGAAAGATGGCACTATAATGTTACATACCATAACGCCATCAGAGTTTCAAGTCCATGCAATGTACATCTGGCCTATTGAAGAAGTTCTGTGAATCGAAGTTCACATGTTGCAAGACGAAAGTAGAAGCAATTACTTTCATGAGCTATGAACCACATGTGAACATCTCAACGTGCAAGATTTTGTGTAAAAAGTCGAACCTATTTTGCCACAACTACACAAACTTTCCCATGACATGATCTAGACAAGACATATTACAAAAGATTCATTTATAAGAAAAATGTGTGTCTTCATGTCTGAACAGCTGGAAATTTGTCTTCCAACCTTGTAGTATTTTAATGTAATCTAGTAATAATCTGTGATCATAGGGCCTAATAATAACAGCAAAACAAGAACGGTCACAATAATGTAGTGATAATATTATGCAGCTGCAGGTATTCCTGGATTTCAGGTAAAATATTTGAAAACCTTAAATTATTGTGGCAGTGTAACTTCATTTATTCGCATAGTATTAGCAACAGAGGAATGACAGAGTAGATATGAGGATAAAAATGGTCTTACATCTGGTGACAGATCTGTCTCTTCTTTAACTGCGTCATCACATGGCAGCACTGCCAGAGGGTCGACCTCGGGTTCAGTCTTGATAACATCCATTACAACTGAAAGAACAGTGACATAAAATTAACTGTTTGCTTTTTATGAGCTGTTAACATAGCTACACATGTGCCCTACATGGTAATTAACCATAATTCCCGTTGAATTACATACGTCGCTTTTATACTCACAACTGGATTTCAATGGAAACGGAAGATTTTACTATTAACATTCGTACTGTATCGATGTTGTGTGTTATATATATGGTTTTGATGGTTTAGGGATAACATGCGAGGGTTATGGTGACGGTATAATGGAGTTGCTGGGTTTGCAGACATAGCAAGTATTAATACAAACATATATACATAATATGACATTCTAGTATTCATCTTATATCTTACTCAATATTTTAACTTGTACTGTTCATCATTAGAAGATGGTTACTTATATATATATAAAGTTTCTAAACTAGCTTGGCCATAATGTGGATAGAGTCCGTGAATATCTTGTAGCAACAGTATACTTTTGTTACTGTACTCACGTCTAATCAATAAATGTGAATGCGAAGTTCTGAACTATAATAATATAATAATTACTTATATTATTATGGATAACGTTCGTAAAATTTAGTTTTAAATAATTTCTGTACTACACAAATCAATTAATTTGTATCGATAGTTCAAAGACATCATCGAAATTATATCTTCTAAATTATTTTAACGAAGAACTTTCAACGATGTTATGATCAAATGTTTAATGTTTTAAGTTGCAAGGCAATCAAGCAGAAGGTTCCTAGATCGATTTCCGGTGGTGCCAATATGACAAGTAAAATTAAAATGTATAGATACTGAAGTGCACCTACAGTAACAGATAATGAATAGAGGTAGGGAAAAGAGAAGGTGGAAAAGCAGATGAAAGAGACAGGGGACAAAAAAATAAAAGTACTTCTTGTCTCCACCATCCATAACCGTAAGAAACGAGTTAATGTATAACTGCCTTACAAGGAGGGACATTCTTTTTTCATCATACCTAATACTTACGTCCAGTTTCTGAGAGTGATATGAGTATGGACAGAGTTGATATGTCATGATTGAACAAAAAACTATTTCTTTATGTGCAGTTCAAATAGTAGCTAATATGGTTATCAAAACTGTCGTTTTAATAAAAAGTCTGAAAATTGCTTCCTCCTTGATCTGTTGACAGATCTGGGAATAATTCAGGCAGCAAGAACTGCTCACGAATCATAAAGCTGTTTCTCAAATAATAATAATAATAATAATAATAATAATAATAATAATAATGTTTAATGTCATGTTTTATTTAACGACGCTCGCAACTGCAGAGGTTATATCAGCGTCGCCAGATGTGCCGGAATTTTGTCCTGCAGGAGTTCTTTTACATGCCAGTAAATCTACTGACATGAACCTGTCGCATTTAAGCACACTTAAATGCCATCGACCTGGCCCGGGATCGAACCCGCAACCTTGGGCTAATAATACTTAATAATAATAATATAATGGGTCAGATATTCTCAATCTATTTGCAGTTTGCATCTGTATTAGCTGTATAATATATCAACATGTTTCATTAAGTCATAAAAGTAATTTAGAAAAAAAAAATTCATTATCATTATTATTTAACAACTTTTTTAGATCTAAAGCTTCTCTCACTGTTATATCATTCCATTCATTTGAGTCATCTCAAATGAATCAATTCTTTCGATGCATTTATATATTAAATAGCTCCGCTTTATTTCCCTTAACAGAGGATACAACTCGAGACTGATCGCAGTAGGTCACTGCGTTAGGTGAAGTGGGGATGAATGCTATGAATCCAGTAATATTTGCAAAAAAAAACAACTTCACTGATTTAATGCCTTATGAACTTGTATTTTTTATTAAGTTGGTGGGCCTAGAAGTGAACAAATTTCGCATAAGGAAATGCTTTCTGCACCAAAGTCTCGACCCAACCCTGGTTTCCACTCATTACTGCAGCATCATCATATGCTTGAGCTACGAATTTATTTTCTAAATTGGAAGGTTGTAGACTTCGTTTTAGAACCTCGCTCTCAGACTGTTAGCTGTGCGGTTGTTCACAGAAGAAAAATATCTGCGACAGTTGCTTCTGTCCGTCAGGTGGGCCAGCTTGGACGGGCCCCAACGAAGCATATACACGTAACGGTAACTTCGTAACACTTCGTGAATTTCCGTCGGTAGCAAATGCGACATTGCACGCCGCTCACCATGACAGTTGAGCGCTAAAGTGATTCAAGTTGTGGGGTCCTTTGACCAGGCCCAAGGTCACAATATTTAGTGTCACACAATCTTTGACATTTACTAACACACATCGCGTAATGTGATGAAATTTACTGAAACAATTATGCATCAAGTACACTGTTTTGAATTTTTTTTAATTGGGTTATTTTACGACGCTGTATCAACATCTAGGTTATTTAGCGTCTGAATGAAATGAAGGTGATGATGCCGGTGAAATGAGTCCGGGGTCCAGCACAGAAAGTTACCCTACCCAGCATTTGCTCGTAAAGGGTTCACGGAAAACCCCTGGAAGAAACCTCAACCAGGTAACTTGCCCCAACCGGGATTCGAACCCGGGCCACCTGGTTTCGCAGCCAGACGCGCTGACCGTTACTCCACAGGTGTGAACACACTGTTTTGAACAAAATTTACGTATTTAAAAAATATATATATATATTGGGGACGAAATATTGGTGGGGCATAGCCCCGGTGGCCCATAAGGACTGGCCGTCCCTGATGAAGAGTGATGTGTGGGACGAATTCTTACTTGTGAGCTCACTGTATGATAAAAAAGTGGGTTACATTGTTCAACTTTGTTGTCATTCTCTTCTGCTACAACTCACCTGAAGACACGTGTGTAAATTTTGTCCAGAAAAAAGATCTGATTATGTGTCACTTCATATAAAAGAGCGATTCCATGAAAATGTCATATCGATGTGAATTTTTTAAAATTAAAATAGGAATATTTTTGTTGAAGAAATATGTTTCTTTATAGTTTAAGTTGACTTTTTCCATTAACTTTTATTTCAAATACTCTTTGCTATAGTGTATCTTGTTATATTGCAAACACTTACAAATGACGGAAGGAAAATGTATATTTAATATCACAATTTAGACACGTAAATTTGTTTTATTTCAATCCTTCTTTTTTGTATTCCATATTTTGGTCTTTCCTTGAACTAAATATGAAATAGTTGGAGTATCGTAAGGTTCTAAGTAACCTAAAACATTACAATTATTTGTACTGTGTTACGGTCAGTCATTCATAATAATAGTACATTATGCAACGAGCCTATAATGATAGTAATTAAGAATCGAGTATGGATATTTATGAAACGAGCGCAAGCGAGTTTCATAATTTTCATACGAGCTTCTTAATTACCATTACAGGCGAGTTTCATACTTTTTATGCTCGACCATATTTCTAACTTGAAATTACCGTCATGAATAATTCCAAGCCTTGGCGTAAAAGCTGATGCAACACCAGGTCGATTAAACCAAGTTAGATTCTTAATTAATCGACCTGGTGTATTATACGGTCAATGTTCCGAAATCTGTATGTATACAGATGTATACATTTTATTTGTAGGTATCTGACAAGATCGGAAGTGACCTTGTTCTAGGTCGTGAATTGTGAGATGTGCGCAGACGCGAAGGTATTGATTTTTTCCGAGGAACAATAATTTCATTGACCTTGACGTAGTCCCGTTAAACTTGATAATATTATAATATTATAACCTTGATTATTGAATTCGACATTGAAAAACGAGATGACAAATTGAATTTATTTGAATATTATTTACAATTAACGCTAATTATTATAGTAACAGAACATAACCTTCTGCGACAGTATTGGATTTCCAGCCTCCGTGACTTTTCGCTAATTCTCTTTCGATTGCATATCCGAGAATAATCGATACTTGCGGTTTTATAACGGTACAAAGCTGACTTGTCATTGGCTGAACACATGTAAGCTGAGTTATCATTTGCTGAAAACCTGTACTTTAATGAGTAGGTGTACTTTAATGACATGCATTAAAGGACTGCTACCGGGTGTATAATTAGTACATTTCAGCATGGTCGAGCATAAACAAACGAAAACTCTTCCACATAGCACATTAACTGACAGATTAAAATTTCCTTTGAAATTCTACGTTATTACTACATCGCTAACAAAATAGTATTAGAAAACGTTTTTCTAAAATTATTTCTCTTTCCGCTGCAGCACTATTCATTAGACGTTTGTCATAAACGCAGAAAATAAATCCTTATTTTTTATGGTGTGAGCCAGACAGCTGTGTATCTTATCTGTCACCTTCCATACAAGATAAGACATGTCGGTGAGATGACCTTGTACTGTGCTACGTGTTTCTTACGAGCGTGTTACAACAGACCGTATCTCACTCGAGGGCGCGACACTCGACCGAATTCAAGTGAGCGATTTAACTCCAATTAAGCACTCTGTTACATTATATCTAGACCATAAAACAACATAAAAGTAAATAATGAAAGTTGGATAAGTAATGTTAGTGAGACAATAATAAGAAATAGCAATAATAATAATAATAATAATAATAATAATAATAATAATAATAATAATAATAATAATAATAATAATAGAATTTAGATATTTATTCTGTGATATACATAACCATTAAACATTGAGAAACCTGAAACAGCTATTATTGTTAACAAGAATTGTTAGATAAATATTTCGTTAGTGACATTACTTGACAGGGAATTCCAAAGCCGAGGAACAGACACAGTGAAAGAAGATGAATATGAGGATGTTCGGTGGGAAGGAATGGATAATATTGAGGAGTATTGTGATCGTGTGCCTAGGTTATGGTGGGTGGATAAATTTTGAAAACGAGACGCAAGATAGATAGGAGTCGAGAAATGCAATATGTGAAAGAGGGAGGGAATGACAGTGGATTTTCCTACGATCTTCTAGACGGAGCCAGGACAACATTTCGAAGGATGGTGTTACGTGATCAGCCCGGCGAATATTGCAGAAGAAACGGACGCACATATTATGAACACGTTGTAGTTTGGTTATGTTAAAGGTGCACCATATTATATTCTATATGATTAATGGTGTGAACGGTATGCAGATGCTATAAAACATGCGAGAAAACTAATAGCCTACCACCTAAAATAATGCAGAACAAACACTCAACAACATAATGGTAAAACCTTCTAGATCGTTGGTTAAATCTCATGAATCAAGAAGACTGTGAAATTATTTGATTATTATACTTGTTTTTTTTTTAAGTTGGGACATGACAGTTAAGCGGGCGAGCTTGAAACTACAGTGCTATGTTGTCAATATGGACTACCATACTGCCAGCAATTGATGTTAAAATGACTGACGTTAAAACATTCATTGACAATTGACGCGAAGATAAGAAAACAATACAAAAATCGACAGAGAATCAAACACGAAACGTACCAATGCTAACATTGTGTGCACAATAAATGTCACCAAGAGAGTTATTAAGCACTCGCCACGTGAGAATGGTAAGATTGGCAACCCAACCGTTGTTACCATAGCAACAGGCCTACCACGCTACGTGACATAGTTGTTTTTCCGATCGCAACGCTCCTGTCATGGCCCATGTTTTAAAAACACGGGTTAAACCACAGATATAAGGAACTTAGATTGGCAAAGAGGTCTCGAGCGCTGAAGCCTGGGCTTGCGGCCAGCCGCCATCTTATGATACTACCACTTGCATGGCATTTACATACATTGTCACTGTAAAGTCTTGTGAAACATTATAATAATGCTTTATAGCAACCCAGTAACTTGACGAATTGCATCATACACAAAAAGAAGCACCAGTTCTACATTTCATCGTCGCTATTTATTATTAGTTACCACTATGCTACCAAATGATAAGATTTTTTATTAGACTTTCAACAGGTCTGAACTTACGGTCCGAAGTAAAATTTCCTTGTAAGCCAATGTACACACTGTACACACCAACGAGTTAGAAAGAGAAAGATTGGTCATTGCGCCGCCATGTTTGAAGAAAATGGAACGACCGTCCGCCATGAACTTATGCGCCCAACACAAAGTGGGCGTGGCAATGATTAACATTGCAATCGCTGGCTGTCAAAATTTCTTTTGCATAAATCAGTTAAAGTAAAGTGGAAAAACCTAGTATTTCGTCAAATACGTGCTAAACATATGTACGCTAAATTTAAAACACTTGAGTTATTCATAGAAGAAATGCTTAAAAGAATAACCTAAGCAAAATTGTTATGTAGTATGACAAGAAGTCCTAGCAAATATACTGAAGAAAATGTTAATAGTATGATTCGAATGATTTTATTAAATTGTTTTCCCAGTCTCTACACGTTGCAAAACTACTTACTATACCATAAGATATAGAATGAAAGTAGGCCCTATCTGTAGTAAACAACCTTTACCTCCAAGCTTGTAACGTGGGTAAAACATGACCAAACACGCTTTCAGTTTCTTTTTTTGTTACAGTAGAGTATAATTACTATCGAAATGTGAACGTGAGGCCAACAGCCGGCTGGTCTGTCTGAGCCCTTCAAGGGCTGTGGCACCACAAATATTATTACAGTCTTACTAATAAACCGTGTATAGTTTTTATACTAGACTTATGCAGAGTTGAGACAGAAAACGTTACTAATAAACCGTGAATAAGCTATGGACGTATACACAAGCTGTAACTATACAATAGGAATTGCTTTGCAGTAGTTATATACACGAAACCCCTTGTTTAAGCGTTGTATATAGGGAAAAAATGGCCGCCCCTCTAACAGCTGTTCGTATCAACTGTCATTTTATGATGATGGTTACCTTGTAACCACAGAAGAACAAACCAAAGATCATAGAATTATTAGAATAATAATGCTGTAGCTTGTACTCTTTGACCAAAATGTAGTGTGGTAATCGATTAGAGCCAGTTGTACTATCGATATTTAACACGCCACACTAGAGCGCTCTGCCGGATGCAATAGAGAACCTCAGATATTCTATTACCTTTCGTAACGAAGTAATGACGAAACTATGACGTAGCTGTGTAACAGTTATACTGTTATACACGACGTATGTAGTGATTATTAGTAAGGAATTTACACACGACTTATAAACGAGCTACTCATTGTATAAGTATAAGACAGTTAAACGTGTGTACATAGAGTTTTTATTAGTAAGACCGTTAGTGTATAATTGAGCACCCACGTACAGTAATGGGGTAAGTAGTTACGAAATATATTCATACTTACCCCATTATTGCACGTGGGTGCTCAATTATGTTCTTTCATGTCCTTCCAGTCAAAATACTAACAACAATACGACCTACCCCAGAGTTTTGCGTTATTTTGGATGCGAGTGTCGAAATACAATTTTAATATTTGATTGCTATTACTAGGTTTGAAACGGAATTGTAGCGGTTTTATCCGTATTTAGTTTAACTTTATTACTAGTGAACCATTTATTTGATTAATCGTTTGTCTTCGAAATAGGCGTGCTCAGCTCATCGTCTTCTTCTATAAGCAGTAAGGACAGAAGGAGCAGAAATAAAGGATGCCGGTGTCGAAATACAATTTTAATATTATATTGCTATTTGTTTTTCACTGGGTCTGAAACGGAATTGCAGTGGTTTTATCCGTATTTAGTTTAAGTACATTACCAGTGAACTATTTATTTTGTTTATGCCGGGCCTTGTTACACATTTATGCATGAAAAAAAATGCTGCTAATTAACAAAACTATGGACTTAACTTCATAAAATTTACATGAAATATGATATATCAGTCGTCTTTTTCCTTTTGACATTGCAGTTATATGCAGCACACACAACAGGCATGTTTTTCTTCGTTTTTGTAGTTCTTACCTCCGTTATACAACATTGTAAGCAGACGAATTTTTACAAAGGTAGGCGCTTAGCTCAGATCTGCCGTGTTTCGCGGTGGCACCGCAAAGAGCGCTGTACAGGACAACATGGCCACTCTATAGTCTTCCCTTTCTAACTCGTTGGTACACACGAATATTTCTCTGAGCATAATAATAATAATAATAATAATAATAATAATAATAATAATAATAATAATAATAATATTGATCAGCTTCCTATATTACACGTATTTTTACTGTATACAATCAATCAATAGCAATAACAAATTGGCGTGAAGTCCCAGCATGTGTAGTCTAATAGGCCTAACTGTCTGCACTTATAATATGTTAAAGTTGCAATTACAATGTACAAAAAGGGAATACAAAGTAGAATCAGGAGCAGTGGCGGCTCGTGGGTACTGAATTCAGGGGGGGGCTGCATTAAAAAATAGACCATCTTATTTAAAGATTAGTTCCATGCGCCTTGTCTTGTAGGTTGCAAACTCTTGAATCAACTTCTTATTAAAATCCGATATGTTGTTTAACATAGTCTTTACAATGGAGCCCACACCTGTGGAGTAACGGTTAGCGCGTCTGGCCGCGAAACCAGGTGGCCCGGGTTCGATTCCCGGTCGGGGCAAGTTACCTGGTTGAGGTTCTTTCCGGGGTTTTCCCTCAAATTTGAGCAAATGCTGGGTAACTTTCGGTGTTGGACCCCGGACTCATTTCACCGGCACTATCACCTTCATCTCATTCAGACGCTAAATAGCCTAAGATGTTGACACAGCATCGTAAAATAACCTACTTAAATAAATTACAATGGAAAACATAGCTAATGCGGTCAGTCTCTCTTCTCTTATCGTATTTCTAAGATAGGATTTTACTCTCTTCAAGCACGAAAAGCAACGTTCAGGTTCGGAAGTTGTCATTGGTACGGCGATAGCTATGCGTAATAGTTCCACAACTTCTGAAAATGAGGCCTGCAAGTTCTCAGATAGAAGAAACTACAAGAGCTTGACTGGATCACTGATATTTCTGAATTCTTGTCTCTGATACAACAGAGTGAGTTCCGTTTTTAGTTTGTCTTTATCGAACATTGGAAAAAGCTTCACACATACATTTAGATCATTTTCAGGAAATGAGCTTCTGTAGCATTCAAATTTTTCTTGACACAGAAGAGAAGATAATATCAGATGATCTATGAACTGGAATCGGGTGTTAGCTTGTGTGATAATGAGATCACACACTTCCTTGGCAGTCGCAACCCTTGTCTGAATCCCTTCAACCTTACGACGCTTTTTAGGGTTTTCATTTTCACAGATCTCGCTGCTCAACTGTGCACTGTTCCGTGTTGTCTGGCATTTAAAAGAATTCTGCGTGACAAAATTCTGGCACACCGGCGACGCTGATATAACCCCTGCAGTTGCGAGTGTCGTGAAATAAATCATAACTTAATTTTTTTATATGCAGATTTGAACCATAGAAATATCTAACTGGCGATGTTGTAGTTGGTTGTATAATATATTTTATTTTATTGGGTTATTTTACGGCGCTGTATCAACATCTCAGGTTATTTAGCGTCTGAATGAAATGAAGGTGATAATGCCAGTAAAATGAGTCCGGGGTCCAGCACCGAAAGTTACCCAGCATTTACTCGTATTGGGTTGAGGGAAAACCCCGGAAAAAACCTCAACCAGGTAACTTTCCCCGACCGGGATTCGAACCCGGGCCACCTGGTTTCGCGGTCAGACGCGCTGACCGTTACTCCACAGGCGTGGACTATAATATATCAAGGCTTACATGATACATAATAAATGAAAAAAACTGAGCCAGAAATTGAATTCAGGATCTTCAAGAGTACGCACCAGGGCGCTTGCCTCATTTATTGTGATGTTGTTAGATGTTTCAGATTCCATTATGGTTTGAAAACATTCTAGCAATGACTCCTTCTTCTCATGAACAACATTTACTGTTCTTATTTTAAAACTCCAACTTGTTGCCCCAGCTGATGGAATTGTCTTTGAAACACATTAATCTAATACAGACTGTGTGGAGATCGAGAGAAGAAAGCAGGGATACTGGATAAATTAGCAAAAAATATGCGAACTTTGTAGGCTATTTTGTTTAGCGACTCTTTCCGTTATGAGATTCAACTGATGGGCACTTAATTTCACATTTCTCCTGAATTGTTAAGGTACTGAACTGAATAGACTGTAAATATTGTACAGAATTAAACATTGGTGCACTTGTTATACTCACAACATTAAAGAAAATGTATTTAAAACTGCGCGCTACTGACAAACTGCTGCAAATTTTACAGCGCCTGGAAACTCTGGATTCACGGCGAGGGGTAGCAGGGAGGAGGGGTAAAACTAACGCGCAAAGCATCCGAGACGAGACTGGCAGCTCCAGGGGAGGAAGTGGCTTCACCAATCCGTCCTTGTCTCTCGTTTCGCTCTGGCAGCACCAGGGGAGGAAGTGACTTCACTAACGACAGAGTGCTTGTCAATGAGAGCGAAATTAAAAAAAAGAAATTCGAGCCGCTAAATAGAGACTGTATAATAAATATATTTCACAAAATAAAACAAGACAAGAGCCACAAATGTCTGGGGGTGCTGCAGCTCCGCAGCTCCAGACATTTGTGGCTCTTGTCTTGTTTTATTTTGTGACATATAATTATTATATAGTCTCTATTTAGCGGCTTGAAGTTTTTAAAAAAATTTCGCTCTCATTGACATGCACGCAATCACTTCCTCCCCTGGTGCTGCCAGAGCGAACCGAGAGACAAGGACGGATTGGTCAAGCCACTTTCTCCCCTGGAGCTGCCAGTCTCGTCTTGGATGCTTTGCGCGTTACTTTTACCCCTCCCCCTGCTGCCCCTCGCCGTGAATCCAGAGTTTCCAGGTGCTGCAAAATTTGCAGCAGTTTGTTAGTAGCGCGCAGTTTTAAATACATTTTCTTCAATGTTGTGGGTACAACAAGTGCAACAATGTTCAATTCTGTACAATATTTACAGTCTATTCAGTTCAGCACCTTAACAATTCAGGAGAAATGTGAAATTAAGTGCCCATCAGTTGAATCTCATAATGGAAAGTGCCGCTAAACAAAATAGCCTACAAAGCTCGCATATTTCTCGCTAATTTATCCAGTATCCCTGCTTTCTTCACTCGATCTCCACACAGCCTGTATTACATTAATGTGTTTCAAAGACAATTCCATCAGCTGGGGCAACAAGATGGAATTTTAAAATGCGAACAGTAAATGTTGTTCATGAGAAGAAGGAGACATTGCTAGATTGTTTTCAAAATATAATGGAATCTGAAACATGTAACAATATCACAATAAATGAGGCAAGCTCCCTGGTGGGTACTCTTGAAGATCCTGAATTCAATTTCTGGCTCAATTTTTTTTTCATTTATTGATGTGTCATGCAGATATATTATACAACGAACTACAACATCGCCAGTTAGATATTTCTAAGGTTCAAAAGTGCATACAAAAAATTAAATTATGGTTTATTTCACGACACTCGCAACTGCAGAGGTTATATCCAAAGACGTTTTATAGTTTAACCTAGACTCACTAGGAGCGCTGTTCCTCGACCAAAAATTGAACACTTTCGCGCATCTCCATCTTGGGGCAGAGAGCCATGTGATTACAATATGTTTACATCACAATTCCGCTTAAATTGAAATAACACTGAAGGTTATTCAGTATTATTGAATGTGTTAGGAGTAAGTGCGTATTAATTTAATCAATAGTGTGTGTATATATAGTGTTTATATAGTTTAAATGAATCGTTCTCCTGTGATATAAGTGAAATCACAGTGTAGGCCTACTATTGTGCTACATATGAGGCCTATACATATAGTGTTTATATAGTATTTTAATCATGTTATAAGTGAAATGTGTGCTTAGTTACGTATATGTTTTGCCAGCTTTCTGATGAGAACTTCTGGCAAAGCTTCGGCACTTTGGCCAGCGGGATTAAAAAACCCAGAATCGTTTCACTGGATGCCCACCGACTTCATAATCGTAAATTATTACCATTTGCTAAAGTGTTGTGACGTTAGTCGTTTCGTCGGCCATTAATGCCAAATAATTGGCTTTTTTATTTCCTCAGAAATACATACATCTAACATGCAGTGTAGAATCATATTTTGAACAGTTTTGTAAGTTCCTTTAAACATTGTTGCACTGTCAAGATGTTCCTTCATTGCTGCATCGATCTAACTAACAAAATTGACAAGTCCCCTGAACACTCCCGGATTATCTGAACTTTCACTTCCATCGTGACCTCTCAGAGCCAGTTCAAACACTTCACAAAACTTAACACAATCGATTAATCCAACAAAGAATTTGTCTGTTTTTCTCTACCTGTTCACTGTGCTTTCCTGATAGCCTATCTAATTGATCCTGGATATTCGAACGTCCTAACAATGATAATTCAATAATAATAATCCTACACGACAAAGTGTAAAGGTGGATATTTCAAAACCAACAGCATAAATGGATGTGAGTGTGATATTATATTGTAGCGAGAAATATGTCTACGTGTAAAAACAAACTGGAATGAGGTTATGAATGTTATCCGATAAAACATCCATAAACATTTAAATGGTTCTCAGAAGTGAGAGAAGTTTAATATAATACTATTATGAGGTACATAACCAAGAAAACCGTTACTTCACCTCCCATTCTTGTTCAGATGTAGGAATTAAATATGCGAAAAAGTTCCTACAATCATCTCAT
Source organism: Periplaneta americana (assembly GCA_025594305.2). Lineage (NCBI taxonomy): Eukaryota > Metazoa > Arthropoda > Insecta > Blattodea > Blattidae > Periplaneta > Periplaneta americana. The sequence goes on from JAJSOF020000042.1 coordinate 10,221,104, forward strand.
TTTCCTCACTTTCCGGTTTAGACACTTTTGTCTGCTTCCGTTCACAGTTCTAACCATCTTGTTTGTGGTCTTCTCACATGTTTTCGTCCGACTGGTCTGTACGACAGAGTTGCATATGGATAAGAGGAGTGTTGCATTCTTTCAACATGTTGCTTCCATTTCCTCCGTATTGTATTATTTCTGTTATATTTTTCCTCTTAATTTTGCTCTAATATGTTCATTCCTCTGGTGGTCTAGTCTTGTAAATCCTAAAATTGATCTGAGAAATTTCATTTGAGCTACCTATATTCTAGATCTCTCTCTTCGCTCTATAACCCATGGTTCAATGCCAAAATTGAGCATTTGTTTTGCTGTAATGCTAACTTCAGTTTCTTTTAAGATTTGCGTCCCGAAATGTCTTATTATAATTCCATTAACTGCATTATATTTGTGTTCTATGTCTTCATATCTTGAATTTGAAACAAATGACGACATAGAACAGAAACTACAGATATCACACCTAATACCATCTGGCATCAAGGCAAACGTACATTATTAATGAAACATGCATTTCATGAAAATGTCTTCCCTCAGGCAATACACTTGAATGGTGTCTCGCCAAATGCGTACGTACACGCCCTGAGAGTACCCGACTGTACAAAACATTTTTCTGAAACATCGTACCTGCTTCTCGGCGGGATGCGAACATGCATGCCTATTAAGATCACTCCAGAATACAAAACATTTTCCACAAACATCACATTTGAATTACTTATTGCCAAAATGTATGCACGCATGCACTGCGAGACCGTCCCGCTTTAAAAAACACTTCCCACAAACATCGCATTTGAATGGTTTCTCGCGAGTATGCACGCGAGAATGTACAGTGAGATCACCCGAACGTGAAAAACTTTTCTCACAAGTATGACATTTAAATGGTTTCTCGCCTGAATGCATACGTTGATGCACTGCCAGAGCACTCGACTGGGCAAAACATTTTCCACAAGCGTCACAATTGAATGGTTTCTCGCCGGTATGCGTACGTATATGCACTGTGAGACTGCCTGAACGTGCAAAACATTTGTGACAAACATTGCATTTATATGGTTTCTCGCCGGAATGGGTACGTGCATGTCCTGCGAGAGCACTCAACTGCACAAACGATTTCCCACATAAGTCACAATTGAATGGTCTCTCGCCAGAATGCGTACGTGTATGCACAGCGAGATGTCCAGAACGTGCAAAACATTTCTCACAAGTATCGCATTTAAATGGTTTCTCGTCAGAATGCGTACGTGCGTGCACACTGAGATCACCCGAACGTGCAAAATATTTCTCACAAAAGTCGCACTTAAATGGCTTTTCTCCAGTATGCGTACGAGCATGTACTGCGAGAGTATTTGACTGTGCAAAACATTTTCCACAAACATCACAAGTGAAAGGCTTCTCGCCAGAATGGGTTCGAGTATGCACCGTAAGATGGCCCATTTGCGCAAAACATTTCCCACAAATGTTACATTTGAACGGTTTCTCACCAGAATGTGTACG
>JAJSOF020000042.1:10222730-10255230 GCA_025594305.2 Periplaneta americana
AAAACATATATGGACTAAGTAAACATGATGCGAACAGAATTTGGTAGAGCACTTGACGTAAATAGCTAAATTTAACAATTCATAATCTTCTGCAATATATAACAGATAATAACAGTTCTATCTTCCAGATCAAAGACTCCCTGTCATGATTTATTCCGTTCTTGTACGTTGAGATAATTGTTGCAACAAATTTCATATACCACCAGGTACTAGGTTGTAATGTCGTTCTTAAAGGAGGCACCAGGAGCTTTGGCTATTTGCGTCCTTCCAGAGTCTACAGCAGGAAGACCGAGAGTGCAGACGTAAGTGAGTGAGCTCTGTGGAGTCAAGTAAAGAGGGCAATGCTCTACGAAGAATGTTTAAAAAGATACACCATCAAAAGTTGAAAACGTAAAGATGTGTACAAAATGGTAAATCACGAGTAGAAAAACAGACAGAATACTTACGAGAAAGATCGAGCAATATCAGGGAAATAACAAATCCGAATGAATAAACAGGGTAAATATATAACAGAAAACCTGAGAATAAGTGTGGAAAACAACAGCGAGAAGATATGAATGCTGATAAGTGGGAATAATCAAATAAAGTGGAGAAGTAATTACTTCGAAAACAAGCAAACAAAAAGAAATGTGATGTTTTCTAACTTCTCTTTTGGCTGTAGCTTTTTTGTGTTTATAATTGATCTGATCTTCAATTTTATCTGTGGTTGGAAATCGTTTAAAAGCCATCCCAATTCCTGATTCCGTGTTTTCTGGTTCATTTTCGCTTAAAACCAAGAGATTTTTAGCAGCCTTATGCAAAATGCTTTGTAGAAATTTCCATTCTTTCTCCATTGTTCTGTCTGTTACTGGTACATTAAGTTTTTCATTCAATCTCTTTTCATAAAGCCATTTAATACTATGGTCATTCAAAAGTGATACTTTATAACGATTCTGAGCTAAGCCTTTCTTATTCGTGTTGTCGATAGTGGCCTTCTTACAATGTTTAAACCATTTTGGTCCAAAACGTGCAGGAGCGACTACTAAGTAATGATCAGATTCAATTTCAAAACTTCTGAACTCTCGTACATCCAGTAGTTTCTGATAATTTTGTATTAGTTATAATGTAATCTATTAATGAGGTTTGTTCTCATGCAGACCATGTATATTTATGTGAATCTTTATGTTTAAAGAAGGCAATCATTATCCTCAGTTTTTACGTCACAAAATCTCTTAATTTTTCTCCACCTTTACTCAAATTTTCTTCACCATATGGCCCGATATGAAATGATATTTTATTATTACCTACATGAGAGTTTAGATCTCCCATAACCAATGAATAATCATTCTTTGGATACCTTCTGTAAGTTTCTGGAAATCGTTATAAAACAAGCAATATTCAAGATGATAAAATTAAGCACTTCATTATATACAACAAGATCTCGTACCTTATCAAAAATAACTTTATTATAATTGAAAGAATTTTCTAAAAAACTTAAACAAAACAGGCATATCGCATTTAAATTTAGGCTATTCTGCAAGAAAGAAATAAGCAATAAAACCATGCAAACAGTTTTACTGTCCCCACTGTAATCCAAAATTTCTTGTCAAAATTGCTGTATTGACAAGGTTTCTGTGAAGAACAGAATACAAGTCGAACACTGGAAAGTAGAACCAGCACACACAATGAGCTCCACTCACCTCGGCTTCACACTTCACTACGGGAAAATTATTGGGCAATATAATTTCTTTAAATTTTATCTCTGGATTGTGATCCTCGTAGCTCTCATCCACGCATTCCTTCTTTATCCTAGTCACGTGCAGATCCAATAAATTCTCCTCCTGTAGAACACAGAGACATTCTGACTGAGTAAGGCCCGTAACACACTTGAAGAGTTTTCGATAGCGAGAAATGTGTTGCGAGAAAATTCAAAGATTGATAACATGGATTCAAATGGACGTCCACACACTGGAAGAGATTCTCGTTCGAGGCAAAAACCTCGCGCGAGTTTCTCGCTGAAATCGGTAGCTCAGCGAATTTTCCTGACACATTTATCAAAGATGTTTGACATTCTCTTTATGACGACTAAATGTAGAAAAAGATATCACAGGTGGCGATGAATAATTGTATTGTTTTTATTTGAAAATGATGAAAGATTGCTGATAATTGCAGTCAGAAACTTATTGAACTTGTACGATGTCACCCGTAGGCCTATTTATATGATACACGGGATGAAAACTATAAAAACACGAAACTTAAAGAAGAAATCTGGAGACAAATATCAGATTATCTGAAAATAAATAGGGCTGTATTTTATTTTGATGAGTTTTAATAGTATTAATTAAACATTTGATATAATATATCTATATGTCTTAACACTTTACATAATTTTAATCAGAACATAGCAAATAATCCTCTATCATATCATGAATGGCAAAAAACTATGGTCCATTCAACCTGAAATAAGGTCTAAACGTATCATCATTCAAATCGAAACAGTGTCCAAAACTCGCCCTTATTTTCGTAAGATACAATATGATTTTCAGATATTTCTGGCTTTAATTTTAGGCCTACTTTTTCTTTTCATTAATATGTTCATGTAACTCCATTTCCTCATTTTCTGAATACTCAGATTCAACATAGCGTTCGTACGTAATTTGTAAAGTACGACAATATACTTACAGGTTATATATTTAAGTAACGAGCACAGAATACATAGAGTAGACACTAGCAACTTAATACCATTGGACGGAGTGAAGCCGCTCTGATGAACCTGACGCCATCTTGTTGCTACCAAAACATTGCAAAATAGCTACTACGTTGTAGAAGATCTTTTGATAGTAGGAACTCCATAAGTCCCTAATTTCCTGATGAAGTCACAGTTTCTTTTTTGTTTCGTAATACAGAATCGCTAAGCACGTATTTTTTTTAGCAAAAATTGGAAACTATCATTGATAAATCACATACATACAACTTATTTAAATTGATAGCTCTTCTAAGTGCAGTATGGTATTAAATAGTTTGGAAGGTTAAAAATAAACACTTTGATTTTATTTTACCACTAGTCCAATAAAAATGCTAACCCACAATAATTACTTTCATAGGTTGATCCATTTGTTTTGAGTTAATAATGCAACTGGTTGCTTAACGCAGATTATCATTCTTTTCCTTTTTCCAGTATTTCATATAGATGTCCCATTTTATATAAAGAAAATAGAATCTCCTTAACCATATAAAAATTGATAGGATATTCGTTAAAATTGTTTTACTATAACATTTTTTTATTGTGAACTTCATTATGTACAAATTACAAAATGTTACTATAGTATTGCATTATTATTAACTAGCCGTACCCGTGCGCTCCGCTGCACCCGTTAGAAATAAATATAAAGTAATTACATAATTAAAATAGGACATTTGATCCAGGGAACATTCGTGTTTGATAGAAGGATAAATCGTTTAATATGTTACCTAATTTAAATTCCATCCCAATAATTAAAATGCGATCATTTTTGTCCAGAGACCACTCATTTGGTGCAATGATAATTCCTTTAACATGTTTCTTAATTTTTATTACATACAACCATAGTTTAATGAACATTGACATCATTTAGATTTAATGTGTATACTTTATTTTACTTGTTATATGTTTCCATTTAATTATGGCAATAACTTCATTTTAACCCTTGTTTTCTACGTATTCAGTAAATGGCGCTTGGCCCACTATGGTTCTGAACCCTTCAAATAACTTAAATTATATTATATAATATTGCATTACATTATATATTATATTATATCAGAAGTTACTGTAATAACATTATAGCATTATGTCCATCTAGAGAAACTACACTTTCCAATGGTGAAATAATAATTTATTATACAAATCGGTTAATTTAGCTTCCGATATTAGTTCATACAAACACAGAAACATTCTCTGTAGGCTATCTTTCATAGCTTTCGATTGTTGCTGTCCAAGGCCCCTTATAGACGAAGTCATTTGTTTTTTAATTCATTACACGGCCTTACATGGTAGTTATTTTAATTTTAAAACTAATTTATCTCATTAAATATCAGTCCTATAAAAATTTTTCAAGGAATAAAAACTTATCGCAAATTATTTTTAAAGAAACTTTTGTTATGTAACATTTTTCACAAAATTCAATAATAAGCGAGATATTTCGATTTATTTAATTCAGGCCCCCTTATAACCCCCCTTTTAAATAATGCATTTTGAATGCCATATAGCCTAAAATCTAAGTTACAACGAACTTCATTTATATTCCAATTTTCATCGAAATCCGTTCAAGCCATTATCGCGTGAAAAGGTAAAAAACATACAGACAGACAGATACAGAAACAAAAATTTCAAAAAAGGGATTTTCGGTTTCAGGGTGGTTAATAATATATGTTAGGACCAATTATTTTTGGAAAATCGAAAATTACCAGAAAAATTTCGGCTACAGATTTATTATTTGTATAGATGTTTGCAAATGAAAATAACGTACGAAATAAAAGTTTTCTTAAATATTGCAATTAATTTCTACTGCTGGTTGCAATTTTTCTATTAGTACCTATGTAAAATAAAATATATTATATAGAAATAACTAAAATCGAGTGTAACACACCTACCAATGCTTCTATACAATCATTTTTCATTAGCCAATCAAATGGTTAGTTGGCCGATGACGCGCGAAGAGTCCAAGCTCATTGGTCCTTTATTTTCAAATTGATCAGCTACATAAGTGTACATTATAAACATAATCGCCTGAAGTAACATTATAATGGGTATAAACCAATTGTCTAGGTATCATTTAATAAATTAAATACGTTGAAAGTGTTTATGCCGTGTACAGTATATAAAAGCTGTACTTACACTTGTCACTGCATTATTTTTCTGTATTTCTTAACAATTCATCTGTTCTCAGTTTCTGCCATCCGTTTTCGTCCGCTAGTTTCCAGTAAAAAGTGTAACATAGAATGAGATATTAAAAAACATTCAAAAGTTTGGAAAAAGGGGCATATATATCGATAATGAAATATCAGCTACACGTTTCTTTACAATAATCACTATAACTCAACAATGAATTATCACTGAAGGCTTTTATGACTAACCAACTGAATATGCCATCAGGACAAAATGTCATAAATCTTTAATATAAAATCAATTATATCGTAATAATTATAGTGAAAAAAAAAAACATCACTGGTATTAGTAGCTAACCCTCCACCCCTTTGGTATGCGACTGTTAGTATAAGTAACATGATTGTTTTGTTTTGTTAATTGTAATTTATATACTACCCAGCAGAGTTTACAAAAGAAAGAAAATAATTAGAAGGTTAACATAGATGAACCTAATCGAATTATGCAAAGCTTTTTGACGCTCTGGTGTTAGGTTAGCGGCGCGGTTTTGACGCTCTAAGCGTGGGTTAGTGGCGCGTTTTTTACGCTCTTGATTTGGATTAGCGGCCTGTTTTTGACGCTGTACGTTTGGATTGCAGCGTTTATGACGCTGTAGGTGGCTTAGCGGGGTGTTTTGACGCTTTAGGTTGAGATAGCGGCGCTTTTTTGACGCTTTGGTGTTGGTGTTGGGTTTTGACGCTGTAGTCTTGGGTTAACGGTTCGTTTTTGACGCTATAGAATTGGGATAGCATCACGTTTTTGACGCTCTAGTGATGGGTTAGCGGCACGGTTTTGACTCTCTACGCGTGGGTTAGTGGCGCGTTTTTTACGCTCTTGATTTGGATTAGCGGCGTGTTTTTCACGCTGTACGTTTGGATTGTAGCGTTTTTGACGCTCTAGGTGTGGCTTAGCGGGGTGTTTTTGACGCTTTAGGTTGAGATAGCGGCGCTTTTTTGACGCTCTGGTGTTGGGTTAGACGCGTGGTTTTGACGCTGTAGTCTTGGGTTAACGGTGCGTTTTTGAAGCTATAGAGTTGGGTTAGCATCACGTTTTTGACGTTCTACTGTTGGCTTAACGGCGCGGTTTTGACGCTCTAGGTATGGGATAGTTACATTTCATTGACGCTGTAGAAGTGGGTTGGTGACGCGGTTTTGACGCTCTGGTGTTGGTATAGCGGCGCGATTTGACGCTCTTGTGTTGGGTTAGCGGCGAGTTCTTGACGCTCTAGAATTGGATTAGAGAATCGTTTTTGACGCTCTTGATTTGGATTAGCGACGCGTTTTTGACGCTCTTGATTTGGTTTAGCGAAGCATTTTTGACGCTGTAGGTTTGTGTTACGTTCCTGAAGCTCAAGGGATGACTTAGCGGCGTTTTAGACGCTCTAGGTTTGTGATGGCAGCGCGTTTTTGACTCATGTGTTGGGTTAGCGGCCGGATTTGGACGCTCTACTGTTGGCTTAGCGGCACGGATTTGACGCTTTAGGCGTGGGTTAGTGGTGCGTTTTATACGCTCTCGATTTGGATTAGCGGCGTGTTTTTGACGCTGCCCATTTGGATTGTAGCGTTTTTGACGTTCTAGGTGTGGCTTAGCTGGGTGTTTTTGACATTCTAAGTTGAGATAGCGGCGCTTTTTTGACGCTCTTGTGTTGGGTTAGAGGCGTGGTTTTGACGCTATAGTCTTGGGTTAACGGTGCGTTTTTTACGCTCCAGTGTTGGGTTAGCGGCGCGGTTTTGACGCTCTAGGCGTGGGTTAGTGGCGCGTTTTTTACGCTCTTGATTTGGATTAGCGGCGTGTTTGTGACGCTGTAAGTTTGGATTGTAGCGTTTTTGACGCTCTAGGTGTGGCTTAGCGAGGTGTTTTTGACGCTCTAGGTTAAGATAGCGGCGCTTTTTTGACGCTCAGGTGTTGGGTTAGAGGCGTGGTTTTAACGCTCTAGTATTGGGTTAACGGTGCTTCTTTGACGCTATAGAGTTGGGTTAGCATCACGTTTTTTACGCTCTATTGTTGGATTAGCGGCACGGTTTTGACGCTCTAGGCGTGGGTTAGTGGCTTTTTTTACGCTCTTGATTTTGATTAACGGCGTGTTTTTGACGCTGTACATTTGGATTGTAGCGTTTTTGACGCTCTAGGGGTGGCTTAGCGGGGTGTTTTTGACGCTTTAGGTTGAGATAGCGGCGCTTTTTTGACGCTCTGGTGTTGGGTTAGAGGCGTGGCTTTGACGCTGTAGTCTTGGGTTAACGGTGCGTTTTTGACGCTATAGAATTGGGTTAGCATCACGTTTTCGACGCTCTAGTGTTGGCCTAGCGGCACGGTTTTGACGCTCTAGTCGTGGGTTAGTGGCGCCTTATTTACGCTCTTGATTTGGATTAGCGGCGTGTTTTTGACGCTGAAGGTTTGGATTGTAGAGTTTTTGACGCTCTGGGTGTGGCTTAGCGGAGTTTTTTTGACGCTCAAGGTTGAGATAGCTGCGCTTTTTGACGCTCTGGTGTTGTGTTAGGGGCGTGGTTTTCACGCTGTAGTCTTGGGTTAACGGTGCGTTTTTGACGCTATAGAGTAGGGTTAGCATCAGGTTTATGACGCTCTACTGTTGGCTTAGCGGCGCGGTTTAGGCGCTCTAGGTATGGGATAGTTACATTTCATTGACACTGTAGAAGTGGGTTAGTGATGCGGTTTTGGCGCCCTGGTGTTGTTATAGCGGCGCATTTTTGACGCTCTTGTGTTGGGTTAGCGGCGAGTTATTGACGCTCTAGAATTGGGTTAGCTAGTCGTTTTTGACGCTCTTGATTTGGATTTCTGACGCTGTAGGTTTGTCTTGTTGCGTTTCTGACGCTCATGGGATGGCTTAGCGGCGTTTTAGACGCTCTAGGTTTATGATGGCAGCGCGTTTTTGACTCTCATGTTTTGGGTTAGCGGCGCGATTTTGACGCTGCAGGGTGGATTAGCGGTGCGATTTTGACGCTGCAGGTGTGGCTTAGCAGGGTGTTTTCGACGTTCTAGGTTGAGATAGCGGTGCTTTTTTGACGCTCTGGTGTTGGGTTAGCGGCGCGGTTTTGTCGCTGCAGTTGTAGATTAGCTGCACGTTTTTGACAGTAAAGGTTTGAGTTTGCGGCGCGGTTTTGACGCTCTAAGCGTGGGATAGCGGCGCTTTTTTGACGCTCTAAAGTTGGGTTCGCATCACCTTTTTAACGCTCTAGTGTTGGATTAGCGGGGCGGTTTTCACGTTCTAGTTCTGATCAGCGGCTCGTTTTTGAGGCTCTAGTGTTGAGTTAGCGGCGCGGTTTTGACGCTGCAGGTATAGGATAGCGGCGCCTTTTTGGCGCTCCGGGCTTGGGTTAGCGGCGTGGTTTTGACGCTATAGGCTTGGGTCTACGTGCGTTTTTGACGCTATAGAGTTGGATTAGCATCACGGTTTTGACGCTTTAGTGTTGGGTTAGCGGCGCTGTTTTGACGCTCCAGGTATGTGATAGCTGCACTTTATTGATGCTGTAGGGTTGGGTTAGTGACGTGGTTTTGACCCTCTGTTGTTATTTTAACGGTGCGTTTTTGACGCTCTAGTGTTGGTTTAGTGGCGCGTCTTTGACGCTCTAGAATGGGTTAGCGACTCGTTTTTGACGCTCTCAATTGGGATTAGCGGCGCGTTGTTGGCGCTGTAGGTTTGGGTTGTTGTGTTTCTGACGCTCTAGGGATGGCTTAGCGGCGTGTTTTTGACGCTCTAGAGTTGGGTTACCATCACGTTTTTGTGCTCGTGTTGGGTTAGCGGCGTGATTTTGACGCTCTAGGTTTTGGTTAGCGTACGTTTTATGACGCTCTTGGGTTGAGTTAGTGACTCTGTTTTGACGGTGTGATGTTGGTTTAGCGGCGCACCACAGTCAACTATCTATGTGCTAAGCGGGAGCTATGTTTTGGTAGCATCGTGATGGCGGCTGTCCGCAAGCTCGGCTTCATTTCCAAGTTGTTTTTGTCTACTCTATGTATTCTGTGCTCGTTGTATTTAAGTACGACAATATACGTAAATAGATAACCTATAATATTTTCCCCAAAGAGCGATTGCTATAATCAGAAAAACGCTTTCTGCATGAAGGCAGTGCATAGATGATCATAGCGAGGTGTGATCAGTGATAGCGAGAACTCGCCAAGTGTGTAGAGGAAGGCTCTTCGCGTCTTTCTCGCAACACATTTCTCGCTAGCGAAAACTCTTCAAGTGTGTTACGGGCCTAACATATTACAATGTGACAGAAGCTGATCACAAGTGTTACAAGTTGCACTCTGGGTCTGCATACCAGTGATTTAATACTACTTGTAGCACAGGCGAGAAATTATTGAAATAATTGAAAGAAAATGGATAACAGATTTTAAAAGAATATTTCAGAGAGAAGGTAATACTTCACTGACGGACGTGGAATCGAATTCACATTACGCCTATATAACATAAAATGTTTTCATTACAGTTTTCTAATGTTTTATTTTTCAATTTGAATATTTTATTTGGCACTCAACATTTCCCCGAAAGTAAATTTATAAAGTACATTTCGACCAAAAAAATCTGAACACACGATACTGGCGCTCAAGTGCAATGCGAGAAATATGAGTACTTTGTTGCACATCATCGGAAAATTTAATCAAGGTGCAGTGCATTTCATAATAGCTAAGTCTGGGAACTTACCACAATGCACTTACGTTGGCAGCAATGTACAAACAGCTCTGTAAAGATTCATAACCTTAAGTAGACCCAAACCTTGAAGTAGGCTTACCTATCAAATTGTATGTTTATAACTGAATGATAGCTAAATGTCAGGAGGACAATACTGTCACTCAACATTGTAACACAGTGCAGCCAAACAGTATTAAAAATAGGAATATAGGAATGAAACAATAGACAAGGAGGTAGAAAAATGATCTTACATCTGGTGAAGGATTTTCCTCTTCTCTAATAGAGTAATCAAATTGATGTACTGCCAGAGGGTCGATCTCGGGTTCCAGCTTGATAGCATCCATTACAACTGAAGGAACCATGTCAGAAAATTACCCGGTTGCTAGCTACATGTGTGACCTGCTTACCATCAATAGTCATCTGTGCAATACAGAAAAGTTCATTAGGCTATACATTGAATTGTAATCATAATTGTCAAATGCAACAATCAGCCACAAATTTATATTTCTTCTCCTATATTTATTGCCAAACATTGTTTATATTTTAATGCATACATAATGTAAACCTTTATTAGGAAATGCATAGTTTTCGATTTCGTGTCGATTAGCAGTTTGTATGATTATTAATAAGTTTATAATAACAATATTGATTACATTTATGTAGATTATATCCTTTCTTTCTATTTATCTTGACACAACACATTAAAATTATGACAAATTAGAGGTAATGTAAATACCATTAACAAAACATTGTAACAATAATAATTCACAGAGTGATTTTATCCTACTTAACAATTTCATTTAATGTTTTAATTTAGAACAATATTATCTAAAAAAAACATATCAAACTGTCTTAGACAAAATAAACTTTAATTCAATTTTGAAATTAAATTAGACAATTGAGTAAGGGACAAACTAGAAATTAGCAACAAAACTAAAGGATGCGAAATACTCTCTATAGCTCTACACGAAATAAAATATTTCTTCCAACGTTTTAGATTCTGGAAAAGTCCCCATAACACTTATAGCGTTCCCTTGTTGAATGGCAATACTAATTGTTTGGTGCAGGAAAGCCGTAGAGCGAGAGTCACAGTTAAGTGCTGATAAATACTTGCCGATATCAGAAGTTAACAACTTCGCCTCGGAACACCATGGGCCCATAGATTCTACGGCGAAAACGACAAAATTATATCGATCCAGAAGATCGAGATACTTATTGCGTTTAATTGTCACAACAGATGCAGCGGCTGACCCAGTGAGTTTGGAAGTTTTGGACAAATAGGAAGAAGCGAAGATGTTATAACAAGTAGCATCCCATTATTTCCAGTGACAAACATAAGGCACAATATTGTAAATTTTGGTTTCAGGATGATTGGTCCACTACAGTTATATCCATTTTTCATCAATCCAAAGAAAAAAAAAATGTGTATAATCACGTTATGTCCACAAGCGTTTTGTCCGCTGACATAACGTCCATTGACATTTAATCTACAAACAAATATGTCCACAAGAAATTTTGTCCAGATTCATTATAGACAAAGACTTTTATTGCCAATTAATTATAATGTCCATAATACATACATCTTACAGAACGGAAATAAAAGGTTGTCTTTTCCACTTCTGTCAGACCATTTGGCGTCATGTTGTTCAACTTGGACTAAAGGCTGCTTATAATAACAGGGAAAATGACAGAGCAAGATATGACATCCGAAAGTTAATGTCCATACCTTTCATACCACTGGATCATATTGTGAACACATTCGATGAAGTTTCCGATGTTGTAGAGGAATCAGTATTAGATGTAACATTATACATAGAAAGTACCTTCGTAAGAGGGATACCTGCCAGAGGAAGACGAGAGGTGCCGCCTCGCTTTCCTCCTAATGTCTGGAATGTTTATAACCTAGTCTTGAATGGGACTCAAAGACAATTAATACAACAGAAGGATGGCACTCCAACTTTCAAAAATGTATAGTAACTCACCATGCTAACATATGGAAGTTCATCGAAAACTTGCAGAAAGACCAAAAGACAAACCAGTTATTATAAATCAATTGGGCCTAATGGCAGGTCATATGGCAATACATCATCCCATAAAGAAGTCCTGCGTTTTAAATTCAAGACACATTGAGGAAATGGTGCGGAATTAACATGTATATAGAGAAAATGGTGACTTTGACAGATATCTTAGAGGCATTAGTTATCAGTTGAAACTGTATGCAGAAGAACTTCCTTATGATGAAAACGATAATAGAGCAAATTAATGGTAGCTTAATAATTGAATAAATATATGTTACAACTACAGTTATTGTGTAATATTAAAATTCTAAAATAATGTACTTCTGGTTGACTGTATTATTTCCATCATATTAAAAGGAGACTGATCATTTTTCAAATTGGTTATTACTTCAGATTTGTCGATCTTTTAAATTATGGACGAACCATTTGTGGATACCAGGGGCGAATGCTAGTCACGAAAGTTAGATTTGCTCTTTTATTCATACAGGAAGATGGGAGGTTATAATAATTCATAATTAATAAAAATAATCAGACCTACATAAATAATTTATTTTATAATTATGAAATCATTATGAGTCATGGATCATATTCGCTTATCAGATGCGGAAGTTCGATATGATATAACAAACATGGCCAACAAAACAGTTTATTTAGTTTTTTCGACCCTGCCAACCAATGCACATTGTTGTATTGAGCTGCACTGAACGAGCGCACATATTCTCTATAATGTCTGTCTTCTCTTGAGGAATCCTTCGGGAAAATGGATTTAATAATAAGGTTTCAATGACACACAATTCCGAACTCATTGCAATACTTGAAATTAATGTTTAAGAATTAATAATACATGCAGCAGCTAACACATGCATTCCGCTCATACAATTACATTGCACTCGCAAATCACAGCACATTCCCGCTGTGAATACTGCTCTGTGTAACGTTAAATAGTCGTTGGTGTAGCTCTCGGACCAGAGCTTAAAACAACACATAACAGAACATGTGCGCCTAGGACGGACTAAGGAGGAAGGCACTTGCGCGCGCATCATATTCTCGCTGTTTTTACGTCTTTCCTGTAGCTCCGAGAAACGAGCAAGCGTTGCGATACTTGCGGTGTGCAAACTGCGGATGATATTACGCCTATACAATATTCCAAAAATCAAAATAAATTTAATGTACGTAATCCCATTTTGAGAAATACACATTCTACGAAAATATTGGGCTAGCGCAGCAAGCATAGCATGCCCGGAGAAATTGCCCCTGGTGGACACAACTACAAATGGACATGTAATATAGTGGACTTTAAATAACTGGACCTACAAATTAATGGACTTTAATGTAAAGGACATAAAAATGGACATTTTGTCTGTGAACATAAAGAAGTGGACATATCATCCGTGTATCCGTAGGAAAGACTGAACCATTCGAAACGAGACACAATCAGTTCATATAATTTTCTCTCGCCCTTGTATTAGAGTAATATTTTAATACAGAAATTAAACACAATATTGACGGCATGCTTTGATTTGCATAGGAGTTAGCAGCAATAAGAGGTAATTAAAACTATGATATTATCGGAACAATGATTTCACTATGAGCCACTAATAAGCCCAAACATTGTTCCTTGTGTTTTACAACGCAGATATGTTGTTAAAAGCTAATTTTTAACACCATTATGCAATTATATTCAAATTGTTTTTCTTACGACATTAATTTTGTCGTAATTAAATATTATACTAGGCTATATTTAAAACTCAATTGCGTACCATATCACATTCTTGTTTCATACAGTTGTGTACTCAATATGTCTAAACTTGTTTCCTTCAATTTATCAGATTAATGCACATATAATTCATGTACCTGTGGATATGTGTATATCGTGAGTAAAAATATCTTACTTGAGCTTACGAAAATGTTGAAATATATTGGCAAGAAGGCTACTGGTGTAACTCAGTAAAATTAAGGCGCTTGCCTACCGATCCGGAGTTGCGCTCGGGCGTGGGTTCGATCCCCGCTTGGGCTGATTACCTGGTTGGGTTTTTTCCGAGGTTTTCCCCAACCGTAAGGCAAATGTCAGGTAATCTATGACGAATAATCGACCTCATCTCGCTGTCACCACGCTAAATAACCTCAGGGTTGATAGAGCGTCGTTAAATAACCCAGTACAAAATATTGGCAAGAAACACAACTACACAATACCTACTTAAAATATCATCACTCCCATAAGAACATAAGTAATGGCAAAATTGAATTCGGCAGCTTAAATACTAAGTAATGTATGAAAAACTCCCTTATTACGCCTTTAGGAAAGTAATAATAGCTACCTGGAAGCCGAAACTCAATTACGAACAGAAATATTTGTTCCTACAACAATGACCAGACTTGAGTTACGGGATTTTCAGGGTAACTACAAAAAGGTGCAATAATATGATAAATTTCTTCCTTTATGATGAAAATTCCGCAACTTTCAATCTATCTTCGATAATTTCCTAAACATATAGGTACCGGTAACAGTAGTAAATAAGGACATTAAATTTAGTGAAACATAATACCCACGCTTTCCATTTATTTCGCAGTACACATTTTATGAAAATATATTCGAATAAGTCTTCTCTTTGATTGGGTATTTCTGATGCCTAAATAGTTACTCCTGTGTTATGAATGCAAACGAGAGGGGCGTATGGCAGGGGGGAGGGGTTTACAGGGCCGGGATTTAGGTATAGTGCCGCCCCCAGGGTGGACATAGAGTGGACTGAGAGGACAGAGAGTGGACTGAGATGACACACAGTGGACTCAGAGGACAGAAACTGGACTGAGAGCACGTGAGAGAGAACTGAGAGGACAGAGAATGGACAGACGATATTGAGTGGACAGAGAGTGTACTGGCAGAACAGAGATTAGACAGCTAGCACATAGAGTGGAGTGGGACGAGACACAGTTGACTTACATGACATAGAGTGGTCTGAGAGGACAGAGACTACACTGATAGCATAGTGAGCGAGGTGACAGGACAGATTGGACTGAGAGTACATAGAGTGGATTGAGAAGACAGACTGGACTGAGAGGACGGTGTGTGGACTGAGAGAACAGAGACTGACAGGTACGACAGAGGGTGTAGCGACAGGGCAGAGATTGGACTGAGAGCCAATAGAGTGGACTGACAAGACAAGGGGTGGATTGAGAGCACATAGAGTTGACTGAGAGGACAGAGTGGAATCAGAGAACATATACTGGACTGGTAGGAGAGAGATTGGACTGACAGCACACAGATTGGACTGAGAAGACAGAGACTGGACTGTGAGAACATAGAGTGGACTGAAAGGACAGAATGGACTGAGAGGACAGAGAGTGGACTGAGAAGACAAAGAATTGACTGAGAGAACATAGTGGACTGAGAGGACAGAGAGTGTAGTGACAAGACAGAGATTGAACTGAGAGCACATAGAGTGGACTGAGAAGACAGAGATTGGACTGAGAGTATATAGAGTGGTCTGCGAGGACAGAGATTGGACTGAGAGTACATAGAATGGTCTGCGAGGACAGAGAGTGAACTGTGAGGACAGACACTGGCCTCAGAGGACAGAGTGTAGTGACAGTACAGAGAGTGGACTGAGAGCACATAGAGTGGACTGAGAAGACACAGAGTGGACTGAGAGGATATAGAGTGGACTGAGAGGACATAGAGTTGACTGAGAGAACAGAGTGTTTAGTGACACGACAGAGAGTGGACTGAGAAGACATTGAGTGGACTCGGAGGACTGTGACTAGACTCAGAGGACAGAGCCTGGACTGGTAGGACAGAGGGTGTAGTGACAGGTAAGAGATTGGGCTGAAAGCACATAGAGTGAACTGAGAAGACGGAGTGTGAACGTAGAGGACAAAGAGTGGACTGGTAGGACAGAGAGTTTAGTAACAGGACAGAGTGAACTGAAAGCACATAGAGTGGACTGAGAAGACGGAGAGTGAACGCAGAGGACAAAGAGTGGACTGGTAGGACAGAGAGTTTAGTAACAGGACAGAGTGAACTGAAAGCACATAGAGTGGACTGAGAAGACGGAGAGTGAACGCAGAGGACATAGAGTGGACTGGTAGGACAGAGAGTTTAGTAACAGGATAGAGTGAACTGAAAGCACATAGAGTGGACTGAGAAGACGGAGAGTGAACGCAGAGGACATAGAGTGGACTGGTAGGACAGAGAGTTTAGTAACAGGATAGAGTGAACTGAAAGCACATAGAGTGGACTGAGAAGACGGAGAGTGAACGCAGAGGACATAGAGTGGACTGGTAGGACAGAGAGTTTAGTAACAGGATAGAGTGAACTGAAAGCACATAGAGTGGATTGAGAAGACAGAGAGTGGACTAAGTGTACGGAGAGTGTAGTGACAGGACGAAGAGTGGACTGAGAGTACATGAAATGGACTGAGAAGACAGAGAGTTAACAGAGATGACATAAAGTGGACTGACAATACAGAGATTTGACTGAGATTCGATTCAGAGACAGAGAGTGGACTGCGAGCAGAGACAGAGGGCTCATAGTTCAGAGAGTGTACTGAGAGAGCAGAGATTGGATTGACAGAACAGACAGTACAGAGAAAGGAGAGAGGGTGTGTTGAGACTGGACCCAGTGGACTGAGAGAACAGAGTGTAGACAGAGTATAGAATTGAACTGGTGGGGCAGAGTGAAGTGAGAGGACAGAGATTTGACTGAGAGTTCACGGAGTTGACTGATAGGACTTAGAGTGGACTGAGAGGTGTGTGACTGGACTAAGAGAACAGAGATTGGACTGAAAGGGCCGAAATTGAACTGAATGTTGAGGCTGTGGATTCAGAGTGCAGAGAGTGTGCTGAGAGGACAGAGAGTAGACAGTGAGGAAAGAGAGTGGACTGCGACTGTACTGAGACGAGAGATTGGACTGAATGACAGAGACTGTATTGAGAGTACAGATATTGGACTGAGAGGCCGGAGAGTGAACTGAGGAAACTCAGATTACAGAGAGTGGACTGTGGACAGAAATCTGTCTGTCAAGATAGAGATTGGACTGAGATAACAGAGTGAATTGAGAATACAAATAGTGGGCTGAGAACATAGAGAGTGGACTGAGAAGACTGAAATTGAACTAAGAAAACTGAGAGTGGCCTGGAGGTATAGAGTGGTGACAGAAGACAGAGAGGGACTGAGAGAAGGGAGAGTGTACTGAGAGAAGAGTGGACTAGAAAGAGAGAAATTGGACTGAGGACGATGGCAGAGAGAGGACTGAGGACAGAGAGTGGCCTGAGAGGACAGAGAGTATACTGAGAGGATAGAGAGTGGATTGAGACTAGAGAGTTGACTCAGACTACAGGGAGTGAACTGAGAGTTCAGAGAGTAAACAGCGAGGACAAAGTATTGGACTGAGAGAACAGCGAGTGAACTAAGAGGACAGAGAGTGGAATGAGTCTTCAGAGATTGGACAGAGAATACAGAGCGTAGCTGAGAGTAGAGAGAGAGGACTCAGGGGAAAGGGAGAGGACTGAGTACAGAGAGTGGACTGAGACGATAGAGATTGGGCTGGTAGGATAGAGATTGTAGTGGGAGAACAGAGATTTGATTGAGAGGGCAGAGTTGATTGACAGGACAGAGAGAGAACTGAGAGAACAGAGAGTGGAGTGAGAGGACATAGATTAGACTGGAGACGACATAGATGGGGCCGAGGAGATAGAGAAAGGACTGAGAGGACATAGAGTAGACTGAGAAGGCAGAGTGGACTGAGAGAAGATAGAGTGGACTGAGAGTAAAGATAGCGTACTGAGAGTACAGAGAGTGGACTGAGAGGACAGTGAGTGGACTGAGAGAACATAGAGAACTGAGGGGATAGAAATAGGATTGTAAGGACAGAGAGTGGACTCAGAGGATATTGAAGAAAAAGACAGGAGACAAGACAGAGAGAACTGAAATATACGTTGAGCTAAAAAAAAATTATTCCTCCTAATGGGACTTGTAATCTTACAAGTGATTAGTACGAGAAAGAAAAAAACGCTAAAAAAAGCAAAAGCAGAAAATGTTGACAGAAGTCTCTTGCCGCGAAACTTACGGGCCATAGTTTGAACCCAGTGAGGGCATTCTTTCTTGACTTTATAACATATTGTTACAGACATGAAAGAACTGGAAAAAGAAAAAAAAAATGCTAGTTCTGTAAACATAATGTCCCATGTCCACGTATTAGCAGGCCATAATTCGAACCCTGTCTGGAAATTATTTCCCGATTTCCTTCTAGGAATAGCACAAGTGTTTTAAATTTAGCGTATATAAGTTCTTTATTTTAGATTAAGTTAGTAGGACGAATTTAACGAAACACTAAGTTTTTCCACTTCAGTTTCACTGATATATGCAAACGAAATTTTAACAGCTTTACGATTCCAACGCATACTTATCGCCAGGCCCGCTCTGTTTTGGATGCTTAAGCTGGCTCGTGGTATCCTTGTTTGATACACAGCTTGAGAAAGGGAATATAGAGCGGCCATTGCGCCGCCATGTTCTTCCATGGCCAGCAAGGAGTCCAGACATGAACCTAATTGAACACGTGTGGGACATGCTAGGACGGCGTGTTAAGAATAGACGACCGAGACCAGAATCGTTACAAGAGTTGAGGCGAGCACTTGGCGAAGAATGGCAACTTTTTCCTCAAGAAGACATTGCTAACCAAATTGAGAGCATGCCAAGACGTATGGATGCAGTTATTCAAGCCAGAGGGGGTAATACCCGTTACAAAAAGAGTTTTTAATGTTTAAGGCACCATAAAATGAAAAAACGGTTAGACCAAACGATGCCATAGTTATAAGCCCTTTGTAATTTTTTGTAAATTTTCTCATCAGAGATTTTTTTATCAAATGTTGTCGTATAAGGTGCTAAATGAAACATTTTGTTTAAATGGGTTTTGTTTCATTTTGAAATAATTGGCAACAAAATAGAAGCAAATATAGAAGTGTACGGTTTTTTTTGTCCCTGAGTTTATTTATCATATTTGATAGGGGAATATAAATTGAATGTAGACCTTTAGCATATCATTTGACATATCACAAACATCTTTTGAATTTCATTTTTTTTGTAGATATTTATAATGTCCCATACCTCATTGGTGGCGACTGCTCTTCATTTAAAAGTACAAGTGATTATGTCATTTCTGTTTAGTATATCTATAGGGGATAGTTCGAAGCGTTGGATTTTGGATTTGATTATGTCCACTGAGCCAATGCAAAATTCATTGAACTCTTCCGGTGATATATAATGATTGTTTTATTTTGAGTGTTACTGGATCTTTCTCTATTTATCAGAATCCAGGCAGTTTTACACTTATTATCAGAGTTTACAATTATTAATTTTGATTTATAATTCAGTTTTCCCTGAGTTAATTGGCTTCTGTACTGTTTCTTAATTTCATTTAATTTATTTTTAGCTGTGGGCAGACCAGTTTTCTGATAGATATGATCTAGTATTTGTAATCGGGTTTTCAACTGTTTTAATTCTTCTGGATATCATTTGTTTTCATTTTTTTTTTACTCTTTTCTAGTTTTACTTTATTGACTGGGAAGTTAAATTAAAATATTCTAATAGCAAATAAGAACTGTATTAAAATTATGAGCAGCTATTGGGCCATTAACATTAAACATGGATTCTCAATCAATATTGCTTATATTATAACAGAATTTCATTACTCTTTCAGTGGTAAATAAACGTTTTTTAACCGTTATTTATATTAATTTTTGAATTGAATATTTAACTGCAAAATAAGAGCAGAGTGATCTGAATATCGAAAATTATTTACTTGTATGTTGACTATTTATAAATAAAAGTGTTATCAAGACATGCTTTTCCTCTCGTTGGAGTATAATTTCCAGGATAGAAATTAAATTGTCTTAACAGATTTAATAGGCCAAATACGGTTCTTTTATCTGTTAACACATGAAAGTCAGAGTTACGTCTCCTCCGATTATTACTGTGTAGTGGGGCCATTTTGAGTATTTGAAGAAGCTTTTCAAGTTGTACTAAAATATTTAACGAACCGCTAGGAGATCTATAAATGCAAATAATTATAAATTTAAATAAGTCAATCATTACTCCTGAACATTCGAAGTGAAATTGTGTTTTTAGTTCATTAATTTCCATTGGTTCGAATTCTAACTTGTTTTAAACAAAATGGTTGTATCTTTTAAAACAATCACTTAATTTATAACTATTAAAATTTATATAGTCAATATTATAATCACGCAATCAATGCTCTGTGAAACATAAAAATTAATAGATGTTTACTGTAAGTTGAAAGTTTCCAGAAGATTAATTTTGTTATTCGAACCTTGTATATTAAGATAAAAAAACATTTATAGTTTTTTTTTTTAATTTTGTCATTTAGTGATGATGTGGAATTGTTTTTTTATGTAGCCTGGGTTAGGAAGCGTGTCTTTTGAAAAAATATTAGTGAGCATTCCGGTCACTAGTGTTTTTCAAAAGAGCTGCTTGCAACCAAATATTGGTGTCCAGAGCTCTACAATATTTTGGAATTGATTGTAATTTTGAAAGATGAATAACAATTTGGAAATTTTGACTTCAGAGGCTCACATTGTGCCTCTGAGAAACTTTATTTCTCAAATTATTCTAGCTAGAAACAAACCGATATCATTTCTTAGGAACTGCTTTTACTGTATTCCCATATCTTTGGTCATTGATTTCTTCCCAACTACAATTTTTTTTAATAATTTCAAGGAAATCTGCTTTACAGAGACCTACTACCTGAGAGCCAGATTTGCACAATACAATTTTTTTATTCTTTTCTGGTTCATCCATTCTTTCCAACCATGATGCACTTTATTTCATCAGAATTCTGTTTACTTTAGGAGGAGGCACCTTGTTATGGTTTACAGCTGTGACATGATTTTTATGTTTGTCTTTGCTAAATGTAGCAAGATTACAGGCAACGTTGGTAGCCGGAGTATTTCCAGTGTTAGCTGAATTTCCAGCACTCACTGGTGCAGTAATTTTGCGCTGACTTTGTTTATAGGATGGCGCATTTGCAACGACATAACTGCATGATGTCTGAGAGATTGTTGGAATGCATGGTGATTCTGTGGCCTTGCCGATCTAGTCACCTGCTGGCAAAGACAAATGACTCTTAACTTGATATTTTTCTTTTTAACATTTTATACCTGATTCCAGGTTTTTGACATATCATAGAACTTGATTTAAAGTATTAACAATATTTCGCGTGTTGAGTCGCACTGTCTATATTTGCACTGCTACAGATTCAGCATTGCGTATCTCTAGCAGACAAATTCATCTCTCAGGAAACGAAACTTTTTTGGTTGGCGTCTTCTTTTCGATGGAACTTAGATCACTCACCAGGGATTGATTGGAAGATCCAGGTAGAGGACTATCACGAACTGATGTGGTTCGCCCCTCACTGATCCTGCTGCTATTAAACAGTCTTGACACCGAAAGACTGAGGATCCACTCGATATAAAGACTTCAAATTCAACATCGCCAAATTTGAGCCAGTCAAAGTGTAATCATAAGCCATACGGCCCTGCAGAGCTGAAGAGCACTTTTTGCAGGTATCTTTGGTTGGTCGCATGTTGCGTTAGTAATTACATACAAACAACACACTGACTGGCAGAAGAATGTTGTAATAACTGTAAACACTGTAATAACAGCGGAGCTACACAAAACCTCGACTACACTGCATGACGACTAGAAGCAGATCAAGAGCAAGAAGAAGACATGGAACTTACTCAGATCCTGCTGATAGTAAGAGGTAGACAACAATGTGTTACTCTGTTCCAACTGGCAGAGGTCTCGTTCAAGTCTGTGCTAAATAATTGAAGGAGATTTTTTCTTTAACAAACAGGATACTATAGACAATGAATGCCAAAAAAAGCAATGTTGTGTTACCTACAGTGATGAACAGGGGAAAATACCATCCTCACATGTACATAAACTCAAATACTCTGAAGAGGATAAAGTCCTTGTTCGGGAGCACATAAGATCATTTCCTACAGAGGAGAGACACTATGAGAGAAAAAGAAGCACAAGCTTGTACCTCAGTCCTCATTTAAATGTTCATCGTATGTATCAGGCATCAAAATTGAAGTACCCTGGAATTGAGATAAAATATAGGAAAGATTTTCAAAACATTACGTTTCATAAGCCTAGGACAGATATTTGCCGAGTCTACGATAAACTTAACTGTCACGTAAAATCTTTACTGGATACTATAGACACTGTCTATAGTATCCAGTAAATCAGAAATAACCACCACATTTTTTTTACATCAGACAAAAGCTGGAAAGGCCCTAACTCTGATGAACAAAGAATTAAGAGAGTCACAATTTCCTGGAAGTGAAACGTGTTTTGTGTGTATAGATATCCAGCACGTGCTATATACTCCTACTCTAACTCAGAGCAATATGTACTATTCAAGACAACTAGCTCACTACAATTTCTGTGTTCATGTTGGAGTCACTGGAGATAGTTTCTTGAGTATGTGGCTTGAGAGTTTGGCTGCACAGATACATATCGAAATTGCTTCATGTTTCTGGAAGATAATGTTATCAGGATTCACAAGGAAGAGAAAATTGGTTTTCTGGAGTGATAACTGTGAAGGAAAAAATAGAAACCGCCGATGATTTTGGCAATTAAATACTTGGTTTCAAAAGGAATTTTTAACGCAAATAAAATTTATCAGTGGTTACAGTTATATGCCCTGTAACAGAGACTTTGGTGCCGCTGAGAAATGAAGAACTGTAAAGCCATGGTGCCTGAGAGCATGCAAGAAATAGTACGGTCAGCCAGAATAAAAAAAAAAAAACATTTAAAGTAGCTGCCATGGATTGTGGAGACTTCTAAGATATTGCTACTGAAGCTGATAAGTTCATTAATGCTGCCAAGTTCGGATCGAGGTCACTTCTGCTAATTCCAATATACTAGACACACAAAGAAATCTTTAAGTGTCAATAAGGACTGGACTATTTTCCTCGTGTTCAGAAAAGGTTGGAAACTCTAGAATCTTTCGAATCTGGACAAGCTTATACAGCTAAGTAAAAACAGGATATAACTGCAGAGAAAAAGGACCATCTACCCACGTTGGAGTTCATGCATGTAGTCCACACCTGTGGAGTAACGGTCAGCGCGTCTGGCCACGGAACAAGGTGGCCCGGGTTCGATTCCCGGTCGGGGCAAGTTACCTGGTTGAGGTTTTTTCCGGGGTTTTCCCTCAACCCAATATGAGCAAATGCTGGGTAATTTTCGGTGCTGGACCCCGGACTCATTTCACCGTAATTATCACCTTCATCTCATTCAGACGCTAAATAACCTAAGATGTTGATAAAGCGTCGTAAAATAACCTACTAAAAAAAATTCATGCATGTAAAATATCACACATTCTATGAAGATGTTTGCAACTGACAATGTTTCAGCACATTTCAAGGTGTTTCTCTTTTACGTCATGTGCATGAAGTAACATGCAAATACTGTAGGCTAAGGATAAAGTAGAAAGAAACTTATTCATCAATATTATGATCT
Organism: Periplaneta americana; assembly: GCA_025594305.2. Lineage (NCBI taxonomy): Eukaryota > Metazoa > Arthropoda > Insecta > Blattodea > Blattidae > Periplaneta > Periplaneta americana. The sequence goes on from JAJSOF020000042.1 coordinate 10,245,821, forward strand.
AAATATCAACTTATGTTCTATGTAATGATTTACTGTATCCGATATATTCTTGTACTAAGGACTCATTTTTGGTACTTGCAGCCATCCTGATCGGGCCCAGATTTAGGTATAGTGCCACACCTAGGCAGTACTAAAATCTGCCCCCCCCCCCAAGTCTCACAAACAGTTTATGAGCAGCTATTATACAGGTCAAGTTTAGTTTAAATGAAATGTTACAATTCAGAAAAAAATAAGTTATTGGAATAATAATACTTGCATCTTACTTGTAGACTTCCTTCGCATTTTTTCATAGAGATAGTATTGATATTGTCATCAAAGTCGATCTGACGAAGGACATCAGTTTGGATGCAAAGAAATATATTCAGACTTATTCATTATTGAAACAAAATTGATTTGTGAAAGGCAAGCTGCCGTTTATTTTTAAGCATTGGTTTTATTGGTGGTATTATTATCACGAATATTTCTTACTTCGATAGCAAATATAAAGTAAATTGAAAAACGATCTTCAACTCTTTGCGGAATAAACCTTTTATATTGAATTAAATAGTGCACATGCTAAAAAGTAATTAAATAGTATACTTGACGATATATTGAATTGGAAATGTAACAGAGTTCTGGTTACTATACATAGTGATAATATAATAAACACATATCCAATTCAATTTTCAAAAATGCATTCTTGTTTATATAAGTTATTAAACTTCAGCAGTTTCTTATTATAATAACGTGATACCGGCATAACAATGTAACAATGCATCTGTACACTTTGCTATTACTCTCGCAACGACCACGACAATGCGATAACAAAACAATATCCGCCTTCCAGAAGGTATTCAGGAACAAACTTCAGAAAATATTTACCAACAAGTGTTTTAAAACCAAATTTCACTGTAAAATGAAAACGAAGAAAAGAAAAAAAGAAAAAATTCCGCTCCCCTGGAAACTGCCGCCCTAGGCAACTGCCTAGGTTGCCTAGGCCTAAATCCTACACTGATCCTCATGAACTCCATGGCACCTATATCTTTCCCACACTTGGAAAATGTTGCTTCATGTTATGCTTTGCCTATTAATAAAGTATCATAATTTCATGTGACAATGCGTAATGTGACAGTGTTACATACTGTAAAAACTACCAAAAGTGTAAAAACTTTAATAAATAAAATGCAACAATTTCTTTATGGTTTTTTTTAACAATTTCAGGTTTTGGACTTTTATCGTTTTCTACGAACAGTTCACATTTATTGATGGTAATGCACGTACACATCTAGTTGCAATAGTCATGAAAGCCCTGGAAGACCTTCAGATCAATCATTTTCCACTTCCATCTTGTTACTTACTTAACCCATTCCTTGAAGGAACAAAGCCTGCATAGCAACAGAAATCCATTCTCTTCTTTCCCCAGTTCTTCTCCTCCATGCCCTTATATCCATCAGCTTTATATCTTCTTCAACGCCTTCAATCCACTTCTTCCTGGTCTCCAAAAACATCTTCTACCAACCTGCTTCCCTCTATAAATCGTTTTCAGTAATGATCCCTCTTCACTTTTAACATGGCCGGCCCATCTCAACTTTGCACTTCCATTTATTCCCATTATATGCGGTTCACGATATATCTCGTAAAGTTCCTTGTTAATTCTAATTTTCCATTCTCCATTCTCCATGTTGGGCCCATATATTCTTCTCAGAATTTCCCTTTCTTCATTTATTAGTAAAGACCAGATTTTGGAGGCGTATGTAATCACCAGCCTGATTATTGCTCTATATATTTTCGTTTTCCAATTTCTTGAGAGATCCCTAGAACGTAACAAAGGAAGTAAGGCCCAATAGCATCTGTTTCCCGCCTGTAATCTTTCTTTAACCTCTGTCAGTACCATATTATTATCAGTAATCACACTCCCGAGATATTTAAAGCTCTGTACTCTTTCAAAATTGTTCCTTTCAATTGTTATGTTATTACAGTGTATTCATCTTTCTCTATTGTAGTAATCATATATGTGAACTGTTGCGCGGAAAGGAACCTAAAGTCATAAAAGGAAATTTTACAGGACAAGAAAATAACGAATTTGCGGTGTAAAAACTGCATTTCTATGTTTTGACATCTTGCCCTACCTGTAGGCTTTTGTTGCTTGCATAATAAAATAGGACACACATAGTGCTTCTTCAACACCTAAATCTTTCTTATAGTTGCTAAGAAAACAAATGAAAACTTTAATTGCATGTTTCTCGAAAAGTACATAGGGGAGACTGTTGTATCTTTAGCATAGTGTACCTTTGAACAGTTTTTTTTTTTTTTTTTGCTACTACCTAGAGGACTCAAAACGAAGTAGATTGTCGAGAAAGCCGCTAAGTAGCTCTGGTCGTAGTTTCAGTTTGATTTATTGCAAAGTGTGAGTTCCGTAGACAAAAGAAGTTTTTTTAGTACCAAAAGTAAACATTTCGTTCATTGATATATGTTTTCTAACACAAAACCAGATTGCATTTGTTAATATCTTTCAAGTACGGTGTGTTCCCTATCATCTGGTGAGTAATAAAATACCAGTATTTTAATTTCCATGATTTATTTGATCTCTTATTTTTCGGAGCCATATTTGTTTAAATGTGCACCCTCTTGTACCTTTGAACACAAAACATCTTGTACCATGGAACATGTTCCAAATTACACGATGCTATCGGTTTTTGTTTTTCTTTTATTTTAAGGTCATGTCACGAAGTAAGTCTGGAATTAAAGAAGCCCCCAATTGATTCGGATGCCTTGAAGAAAGCTGTTGAAGCAGTTATTGCCTCTCCAGGAAATAAAATCTAAATCAGAGAAACGTGCTCTGGTTTATGATTGCAAATACATTTTAAATATAATTGTCAGTTTTTTACAGCTATATTCCCACCTATATTCCATGTGTTCCGACTTACAGGAGTGTATGTACCAAGGTACATGATCCTGTTGTACCTTTGAACACATTACATATCCATTCATTTTATTTTTTCCATCCTTAATAGATCTGTAAAACAGGAAAATATATACAGGAAGTTGTAAAGGAATCTTCAATAATTATTTCAAGCATTTTTTCATTTAAAAAATTTCATTTCACAAAATTAAAACAAATAAAATGAAAAAAGTTTAAAGGTACAACAGTCTCCCCTAATGTAATATCAACATTCAATAAGTAATATATTAAAAACTATAGCACCTATAACCATAAATTTAAAAAAAAGTTCAGTATTTCATCCTCTTTTTGAAACCAGAAAAAAAAAAACAAAATAATGAAAAATCCGACTTTAGGTCCCATTTTCTGCAACCAGTCACATATTTAGTTTTACTAGTGTTCACTCTCAAACCCATTTTAATACTTTCTTGTTCTAGTTGGGTAAAGCTCGACTGTAATTCTTGTACAGATCTACTAATCAGTACATCATCATCAACATATGCCAACATTTGAACCATTCTATTATATATCATGCCCCCAGGATTGATATCAATTTTTTTAATTACTCTTTCGAACACAATATTAAATAATATTGTGGAAAGCCATCATTGTATCTCACACCAAGGTTGATATCAAACTCGTCGGCGATTTCTCCTTGAATCATCACTTTTCCTTTATTATTTATTAATGTCATTTGGATTAATCCAATCAGCAATTCCACCTTGTTGCCCAGATTCAAGCCACGGAACAGGTCTGGGATATTCTTCAAAGGCATAGTGACAACCATCAACCAGACATAAATTTTATAGAGGTACTAGACACGGCGTTGAGCGAAACATCACGAGGGAAAATTGATAATTGTATTCAAGGCATGTCTGAAGAGTGTCAAGCTGTTGTAAATCTTCGTGGAGACACAACACAGTACTGTTACAAATAAGCTTTAAGAACACTTGTTAATCTTTTTGGTGTCATTATATAATCTTTATTTTTGTTTCTAACGTTCCTTTTCTCAGTTTCGCGGTATTACTAAGAATACTCTAGAAAATTATATAGAAAGAATTTTAACTTTATCTATTGCATTGCTATATTTAAGAATAGATGGGTGAATATTCTGAAATGGGCAAATATGAATAACAAAACTGGAAAAAATATATTATATTAAATTGTGTACTTTTTCCTCATATTGGTTACATTTGCTCCTATTATTGAAAATTCTGGTATCAGTTGAGCTTAAAAAAATTGTTATGTGAGATTTCCTAATTAAAAAAAAACCAAGGGATTGTTGCTATCTTTCCCTTACAGCCCATTGTTTAAGGCATCTTCTAAACTTCTGTACTTCAAATTTCACTTGTCTTCGAACATTTCTTTTTTCACGATCAGTCATATCTGCTATTTTCTTTCTTTTTTTATATTCTTTGCCATAGTCCCTTTTTTCTGCAACTCCTCTTCAGTCAAATTTGCCCTCTGCCTAGGTATCTTCACCCTTTCATATTTCCTACTTTCATCATCAGACTTTTTTCCTTTCCTATAAACAATCACATGAAATAATATTCGAAGTAACTTTATCCACCAGTATTTAGTAATTGTATGTTAAATGAAACCTCGGTCCCACAATAAAGGGGCCGACGTTACAGGAACTGTTGTTGCAAATTAGTATAATTTCCGCATTTGTTCTGAAAAAATAAATCGTTAAAAGTATCATGGAAGTTAGTTTTTTAGTCGACAAATATTGTAATGTTTTGCATATACTACGAAAATGTAATATATAAAAACTATATTTAATGCCACCTGGGACCGGTGTTACCAATACAAAACATAACATTCAGTCATCAGTGATGATTTTTGTATTTTCCAATAAAATAAATTACGACAATGGACGAAAAGTTTTTTAACTGGCGTCATATTGACCTCTCATCACTACCAACCGTTAAACTTTACCACATGAAGAAAATTGTCGTTTGTGTAGCTCTTTTATTTCGAGGGACCGGTGTTACGAAATTTTTGGGGACAAACTTTACGTTAAAGTTGTGTTCTTTCAGAATTAAACAAACAACAATCCCTGTCTTTCATAGGTATTTTAACTATTTATTTTTATAATCATGGCTGAGGAAATAAAATCAAATCGAAACATTCCGAGAAAAACCCAGTAAAACAGAGTAAAATGTAGTTGGAGACATAGGGACCGTAGTTACATTTTGACGTTTGGACGTTATTTTTAATTATAAATTTTAAAATTAATCCTTTTATGCTTTGTTTCCAACTAAAACATGTGAGAGTTAGTTAATTAAACGCAAAAGTAATCAGTTAACATTTTCAAGAAACTAGTTAAATCAGCCGGGACATACATTTACCCATTTCAGAATATTCACCCAGATGACAAACGACTCTTTTCATTCGTGATAATTTTTGAGCAGTTTATATTCAGGTGTGAAGATCTCTTCACATCCGCATGAACCATTTCTTATCTGTGAGCTGGTGTGAATACATTCCTATGTGCCCAAGTACAAGAAACAACTAGCATAATGATTGCAGTCGAGTGACATGTCGCTCGTGTGCGCGTGAATGTACTCTTAAGTGTCCAGGCTTTGAGAAACATTTACCACACACATCGCACGCGAATGACTTCTCCTCTGTATTTGTATGTATGAGAGAATGTCTGGTTAAGCATCCAGACTGTGAGAAACATTTACCACAAACATTGCATTTGAAGCGCTTCTCTCCTGTATGCGCTACAGCATGCCTTTTTAGACAAGAAGATGCGGGGAAAGACTTGTAACAGATCTCACATTTGAATGGCTTCTCACCCGTGTGCAGACTTAAATGTCTTTTTAAATGATGCAACCGTGAAAAGCACAATTCGCAGAAATTACACTTGAATGGTTTCTCACCCGTGTGCAAGCGGGCATGGATTTTTAAATTACCCGATTGTGAAAAACATATTTCACATTTATCGCACTTGAATGGCTTTTCGCCGCTATGTACGCGTGCATGCATGGTTAAATGAAAATACTGCAAGAAACTCTTGTGACAGATTTCGCATTTAAAGCGTTTCTCACCTCTGTGTTTACGAGCATGTGTATTGAGAATTGAAGAACTAGCAAAATACTTTTCACAGACATCACATTTGAATGCTTTCTCACCGGTGTGCACGCGTGCATGCTTCTTCAAATACGCCGATCTCGAAAAACACAGTTCACATTCATTGCACTTGTATTGTTTCTCGCCCGTATGTGCACGTGCATGCATAGTTAGGTTAGAATACTGCGAGAAACTGTTTCCACAAACGTCACATTTAAATGGTTTTCCCCCTGTATGTTTACTTAATTCTGATGTAATCGATAAACATTTTTCACTACTATCGCATTTCAATGGTTTCTCATCTCCGTGATCACGTGCATGAATATTCAGATCTTCCAACTCCCAGAAAAAGTTTCCACAGTCATGGCACTTGAATGGTTTCTGCATCAGATCTTCTTCCACTGTGCCCACGTCACATGATTCTTCCTACAAAGAGCGAAATAGAAGAGATGACGCATCTGTAGCTGAAAAAATAGAGCACTGAGTTTCTAGACTGGAGGCAAAAACTGGAAACAATTTAAATTTAGCCAGTGGCGAAGATCTTAAGAGGGTTTTGAGGTTTAGCTTACTCAAAAAAATTTCAGTTATTATGCCTAGTAACATTAGGCCTATAAGTTCGTAATAACGATGTATCATAACTCCGACCCTTCTACAATTAAGTTCACTGTTGGCAGTTAGTCCAGGATTCGAGAGTTCAGTGCGAGGCTTGTGGCAGAAGCCTCTAAAAGTATGGCTACAACTTTGACTCGCAAGGTAGAGGAGGAGCCGGGGAGAGGATATTGAGTCCCTAAATCTCCGTACGAAACGAGGCTTACCTACCGTCACAATAATACGTTGCACTAACTGAAGTTCTGTAAATGCCAAACTATGTTCTTGAGAGTCAGTTTAATGAAGAGTGCATTTGTGTATATTACAGAGGTAATTATTTGTAGAATTGCAAGAGAAGTTGTTTTTAGTAGAATGTATGAAACAAAATATGCTTACAGAGATAAGAGATCGACACCAATTAATTTACATGTTAAAATAGTGCATGGAGGAAAATAAAATATAAATATTCAATGTATGTGTTATATGAAATATCCTTGGCAAACAGTGTGCCCTGAGTCATTTTAGTTATATTGTTATACCTGTATTGTGTTTATTTTATTTATTTATTTATTTGTGTAGGTCTTTTATTTCGAGGGACCGGCGTTACGAAATTTTTGGGGACAAACTTTACGTTAAAGTTGTGTCCTTTCAGAATTAAACAAACAACAATTCCTGTCTTTCATAGGTATTTTAACTATTTATTTTTATAATCTTGGCTGAGGAAATAAAATCAAATCGAAACATTCCGAAAAAAACCCAGTAAAACAGAGTAAAATGTAGTTGGAGACATAGGGACCGTAGTTACATTTTGACGTTTGGACGTTATGTTGGCATATTCAAGTCAATGGGCATCACCTTCTTGAAGCTGTCCACCTAGGTGGCGCTGTCGATAGAGTGCTGGCCATCTGTGCCCGAGGTTGCGGTTTCGATCCCGGCTCAGGTCGATGGCATTTAAGTCGATGCTTACAGGTTCATGTCAGTAGATTCACTGGCATGTAAAAGAAATCCTGTGGGACAAAATTCTGGCACACCGGCGAAACTGATGTAACCTCGGTTAGCAGATACATGGTCCAATACTAAAATGTCTATATTACGAAAATGTACATAATGTGGTAACGTCCATTTATGTAAAATGTCCAAGCTCAGAAAATGTCCAATTTCATAATGTCCAAAATTAAGATGTCCAAACTGATCATGGGCCAGTTGTGAAAAGGTCCAAATCTTAATTGAATACGATCCAATGCCTAAAATATCCACTTGGAACAAAGTTGTGTAAAATGTCCAGAGTTACTAAAAATATATTCATTCTCGTTTTTGAATTGCTGGTATCTGGTTACAAGGTTTTCCACTTGATGTTGATTGTGAAGTTATTTTCTGCTCAGTGGGTGTTTAATATTTTCATGTCCACCTAATAACTGTGTCACCAATACTTCTGTTTCATTCTGCTGTTGTTTTAAATGTTTTATAATTCGCCATATATCTACATGGTGAGATATAATTAATATTTGAAACTGAGAGTGGAATCCTTCCATAGCATTGTTCGTTCGTTGGCGACCATTTAACACTAATCCATAAACATTACACGTTTCAGGTGGGAACCTAGGGAGAACAGCCCTCCTCCTTGCTCTTGCTGGCCTACCATTGATGTATGTAGTATCCACACATTGGACGAACTCCATAATTTCTTCTTCAAAATGATCATACAACCGCAGATCCTGTATTGGAATGAAAGGCAGCGCCATTACCTCCTGAATTTGGTGCCTTATACGAGGTTCATCTAGATTTAAGTATATCTCTCGCAAGCCTTTAATAACAAAGTTTCTCCATAATGACTGCGTAAAATAAAACAGGCAACCAGTAGTACCTAGTTATAAAGATAAATACGTACAAAAAGAGACGAAAACTTGCAATTCTAAATGAGGCAGTAGAGCAAGTGAACAGTTTCAAATATTTAGGATGTATCATAAGCAGTAACATGAACTGCTGCCAGGAAGTTAAAAGGCAAAGCAATGGGAAAGGAAGATTTTAATAGGCAAAAAAAGAGGCATCTTCTGCGGACCTCTGGAAAAACAACTAAGGAAGTAGTGAAGTGCTTTGTGTGGAGTGTGGCATTGTAGGGACAGAAACATGGACATTACGATGAAATGAAGAGAAATGAATAGAAGCATTTGAAATGTGGATATGGAGAAGAATGGAGCGTGTGAAGTGGACAGACAGAATAAGAAATGAAGTTCTGTTGGAAAGAGTGGGTGAAGAAAGAATGATGCTGAAACTGATCAGAAAGACAAAACGGAATTTGTTGAGTTGGGAAGAAACTGCCTACTGAAGGATACACTGGAAAGAATTGTGAACGTCAGAAGAGTTCAGGGCAGAAGAAGATAGACGACATTAAGATATCTGGATCATATGCGAAGATTAAGAGGAAGGCAGAAAATAGGAAATATTGGAGAATGCTGGGTTTGCAGTGAAAGACCTGCTTTTGGGAAGAACACTTATGTATGTATGTAAATTGTTGTTATGCTTCATTTAACGACGCTCGCAACTGCAGGGGTTATATCAGCATCGCCAGATGTACCAGAATTTTGTTCCGCAGGAGTTCTTTTACATGCCAGTAAATCTACTGACATGAGCCTGTCGCATTTAAGCACACTTAAATCCGATCGACCTGCCTTGGGATCGAACCCGCAACCTTGAGCATAGAAGGCCAGTGCTATACAAACTCGCCAACCAGGTCGACTGTATATATGTATTATGTATGTATGTATAATCGAAAAATGGATTGTTGATCATCTTCAGACATGTTGTCATGACAAGTTTTAATACA
>JAJSOF020000042.1:10260230-10361881 GCA_025594305.2 Periplaneta americana
TAAAATACTTAGGTACTTATATTAAGAATACGAGTTGAAGCATTCTCTAAACTTTTCTGCTATCATTTTGGAAAATGGGTCACCTGTAAATAATTCTTAATTCCGTCCTTAACTAAACCAAATTCACGGAATATATGCAATGCCTTGCAGTGGGTTACGTTTACACGAGTTAACTGCACAATAGAACTTAGCATTTCTATCGACCAAGAGTCGGCCCATTCTTTTTGCCGCTAAGTGTACAACCTTCAATATAAGAAGTAGAATATATAAGCTTGTTGAAAAACGTTATAATTCTATGCATCAGATAGATAGATAGAGAAGTTTAAAAAGGGCGCTGCTATGGCTATTTGCGCCCCTATCTAAAATTCTTCTTGAAACAAAGACACAAATAATACAGTAATCAGAGTGCTAAAAGAACTAAAAGGCATTGTCACGATAAAAAGAGGCACACAAATGCAGTATACATAAGGTGATTTGTAAAAAATCATAAAAGTAACCAGTCCTCCGATCCTAGTTAGTATTCAAACCGAATGAATAAAATAATAAAATTAAGGGCACCAGAGATAAATTGTATATCACATTTCAAAACTATAAAATGTCATTAAATATTCCGCTGTATATGGTCCGAAATGTCAAATATGTAAAATCAAATATAAAACAACAAATGTAATCCCCAGGTGTAAAGGCTCTGGAGGATAAGTGAAAACGGGTCAATTAAAAACTAAATCAATGATGGTTCTCCTGCTTCGCAATAACGGCAAGTCGTACACCAGAGGCGATACACAATTTTATGCCCCTACCACACGAATAACCGCCCATGGATCCCCATTCTACACGCAACAATCCCAGGACTATCCAGCTTCCACAACCCGACTCGTAAAAAGCTCGCCCGAACAACTTAAGCCGAATAATCCGAGAACGCAAAGCTTCAGGGGACGTGTGGTTGATTACACTGCGTAACCCTTTCGTCAGCGGTAACACGTCGAGGCGATATATGCGCCCGGGCGAGCAGAGTCGGTCACCGGGGCGTCTAAATCGCCCCGGGCCCCCATTGCGGCTCTACATGAATGTACATGACTACTGGTCCGGAATCCGCATCTAAACTTGCATATAGGGGCAGTGTGAAGGGTCCACTATTGCTTCGTTGCTGGGCGCCCTGTCAGGCCACACAATTCTCAAGTCGTGCTCGAACCCATGGGACAGGACCACGGATATAGGAAAGATCCCTGCTGGTGAGACGGAGTTATAAGCCTAAGAATCTTAACCTAAGAATAAATATAATAACTAGAAGAGGAAGAATAATTAAGCCTCATCAGGCATCCTTAACAAATCCCGTCATGGTGGCGAAAGTGGCAAAAACTAACAGCGGGGATGGGGAGGTGGAAATGGCTGTGATGATGTGGCGGTGTTCTGCATGCAATGGTGGCCGGCAGAAAGATATAGAGTGATGAAATATACGAGAGAACGAAAGGGGGTGGTTGGTGATAAGACGAAAAATGGGCGAAAAGAAGAGCACGAGAGCCACCATTGAACCCCTCAGTCACCAACTTGGAGGAACCCACCTCGATCAGACTGCAGTAAGACATATATGACTGATGTTTTCTACATCGTTATAATGTGAATGCTCCTGCAGGCTACTTTGTCACTTCGCTCTTGCAAGTGGTACCAAATAAGCACCAATCACCATTTTCGTCCACGGATGAACACAGTTTCTTTTGTTTACATCAGAATCAACCTTAGGCCGGCTTTGGTTTAGTTTTTTTACGTTTTTGAAGCGTTTCTTGAACTCTTCTTTCACGCCCTTCGGAGTTTCCTCTCATATTAAAATTATATTCATTTCCCGAACTTAATTCTTCGCAAAATATATCTCTATCACATTGCAAATCACTCATGATGGACTATTGTTTTATTTTAACCTGCCTAGTCTCTAAGCAATTTAACCAACTTCAGATTAAACCATCTGCACATACATCAGCACTTCAGAATTTCCAGTTCCTGCTCTTAATCGAGAACCAATTTCACTTGTTCTGAACGAGTTCTGAAGCACGTTGGGACAGGGAACTGTGAGTTCAGTATTGGTTAGGAATCAGTTCTAGTCATGCTTGAACGCACATCAAGCCACTACACATGAACAGGCAGGAACAAATCTAATATTAAACTCACGTTAAGCTTGTATTTATATATAAACTTGTTCAAGTTAGGTAGTTAGTGGAGTTTAAATAGGGCGCGTCAGTTACTATGGCTATTTGCGCCCTCGAGAGGATTAATAAATTTTAAGCTAATGTCAAACGAAGTGTTGAGTAGAGTGACATTTTTGTCACATCCATTAGAATGCAAAAAATGACGATAAAATGAAACTCTTCAAAACAATAATGATGGAAATGCACAAGAATGTAAGAAACCCTACAAGGTAACGAGGTGAGAATAGAACACTCAAAAAACTATGTTTATCCATATTTTTAATTACCTTCTAAAACTGTGTATACAGTATGTCACATCCTTTACTAAAAGAATGGCTGAGCAGCGTGTTGGGTAGGAGCTAGCTTCTGCGCATGCAAAACAGGACAGGTATGTGTATGTAATGTGAAAAACTCAGATTACAAAGTTAAAAAGTGTACGTAAATACGTTGTAAGAGATAAGTTGTGTAAATTATGTATTTTCTTTTTTAAACGTGATATAAATTACCATTCCTCCTCCTGCTCACTGTATCAAACTTATTTACCATTATTGGTGGAATAAATAATTTTTTTCACCGAGCACGTTCCTCCAAGAAGATATAAAAGTGCTGTGCCACTCATTGTCGTCAGTCTAATTGTTCACTTGTTTCAAGTGTTCTCCCATAAAATACTAGCATATCAATTAGACAGAAGGATGGCACTATTGCGGTACATACCTTAACACCATCAGAGTTTCAAGTCCATGCAATGTACATCTGGCCTATTGAAGAAGTTCTGTGAATCGAAGTTCACATGTTCCAAGACGAAAGTAGAAGCAATTCCTTTCATGAGCTATGAACCACATGTGTGTCCACACCTGTGGAGTAACGATCAGCGCGTCTGGCTGCGAAACCAGGTGGCCCGGGTTCGAATCCCGGTCGGGGCAAGAAACCTGGTTGAGGTTTTTTCTGGGGTTTTCCCTCAACCCCATACGAGCAAATGCTGGGTAACTTTCGGTGCTGGACCCGGATTCATTTCACCGGCATTATCACCTTCATATCATTCAGACGCTAAATGACCTAGATGTTGATACAGCATCGTAAAATAACCCAATAAAAAAAAATGAACCACATGTGAATATCTCAACGTGCAAGATTATGTGTAAAATGTCCAACCTATGTTGCCACAATTACAAACTTTCCCATGACATGATCTAGACAAGGCATATTAAAAAAGATTCATTTACAAGAATAAATGTGTGTGACTTCATGTCTGAACAGTTGGAAATATGTCTTCGAACCTTGCAGTAATTTAATTTAATCTAGTAATAATCTGTGATCATAGGGCCTAATAACAGCAAAACAAGAGCAAGCAGAGACAACAACGGTCACAATAATGTAGTGATAATACTATGCAGCTACAGGTATTCCTGGATTTCAGGTAAAATATTTGAAAACCTTAAATTATTGTGGCAGTGTAACTTCATTTATTCGCATAGTATTAGCAACACAGGAATGACAGAGTAGATATGAGGATAAAAATGGTCTTACATCTGGTGACAGATCTGTCTCTTCTTTAACTGCGTCATCACATGGCAGCACTGCCAGAGGGTCGACCTCGGTTTCAGTCTTGATAACATCCATTATAACTGAAAGAACAGTGACATAAAATTAACTGTTTGCTTTTTATGAGCTGTTAACATAGCTACACATGTGCCCTACATGGTAATTAACCATAATTCCCGTTGAATTACATACGTCGCTTTTATACTCACAACTGGATTTCAATGGAAACGGAAGATTTTACTATTAACATTCGTATCAATGTTGTAGGTTATATATATGGTTTTGATGGTTTAGGGATAACATGCGAGGGTTATGGTGACGGTATAATGGAGTTGCTGGGTTTGCAGACAGAGCAAGTATTAATACAAACATATATACATAATATGACATTCTAGTATTCATCTTATATCTTACTCAATATTTTAACTTGTACTGTTCATCATTAGAAGATGGTTACTTATATATATATATATATATATATATATATATATATATAAAGTTTCGGTAATTTCATAGAAGACGGGCACTTGGTTGAATATAGTAAGTATTACCAACTTTTTTATTTCAGAGTTAAATGTTAGTGATCTTTTAGTGACTTTTACATGTTAGTTCTAGGATTTTATACTAGGTGTCGCCGTGATTTTCTTTTAATTTTATTGGTTATAGTTGTCATTTGTTCTAGAATTTTCGTTAATTTTGAATGGATAATGACGTTATCAGTTGTTCTTGGTTGTTTGACGTGAGTGGTGTTATGTTGTGTCTAATGGCTAAAGCTATTGAAAGTTTGTCATTTTATGATTTTTGTGGTTTTCTTTCGATTTGATTGGTTATAGTTGTAATTTATTCTAGAATTTTCATTAATTTTGAATGGATAATGACGTTGTCAGTTGTTCTTGGTTGTTTGACGTGAGTGGTGTTACATTGTAGATTTGTCTGCATTTGTCGAATGCGCATCGTCATGCTTACGAAAAGGCACTTCTCAGTGTCAATAATTTATTTTGTGTGCACGAGGTTGGAATTTTGAAGTAAGAGGGAAAGGAAGGAATCCGTATTCTGAAATTATTTATTAAATTTTGTGTCGATTTTGGTTTAGTTCTTTCGCTGGTGAATAACGATTGTGTTGAATGTTGAGGAGAACACTGTTTTCCTGTGGTTTAAAGGAATTATTTACTGAATTTTCTGTAGATGTTAAGGTGTAATAAGTGTTCGAAGATAATTTCATTTAGTGTAAAGACGTGGTTTATTTATGCAAAGTTGACTGTACGACAAAGTGTTGGTTTAGTTCTTTGTTGGCTGCATGGTTTAAGGTTAGATTGCCTTAAAACCTGTGTCATTTATACTGGAAGTGAAGTGGTTGTCGATGAAGACGTCAATGAGAATTTAATTTTATTTCATAAGTTGATAAATTATTATGTTTTGTTTTGTGTTTTGGTGATTTTTGGGGGTAAAGTGCGGACGAAAACTGCCAGAAAAGTACTACCAACTATGAAGTTCGAATGCCACTAAACGCCAAACAAATCAAAGGCGAAAAATTAAATATATTTTAATTTTTTTGAAGGGCTTGTTCTTCTTTAAAAATATGAACGTATATTTGATTTTTCATCTTTGATTTTGCGATGTTTGGTGACATTTGGACTTCATAGTTGGCAGAACGTTTTTGGTAGTTTTCGTCAGCCATGTTGGATTTTGCCCGTCTTCTAGGAAATTACCAAAGTTTCTAAACTAGCTTGGCCATAATGTGGATAGAGTCCGTGAATATCTTGTAGCAACAGTATACTTTTGTTACTGTACTCACGTCTAATCAATAAATGTGAATGCGAAGTTCTGAACTATAATAATATAATAATTACTTATATTATTATGGATAACGTTCGTAAAATTTAGTTTTAAATAATTTCTGTACTACACAAATCAATTAATTTGTATCGATAGTTCAAAGACATCATCGAAATTATATCTTCTAAATTATTTTAACGAAGAACTTTCAATGATGTTATGATCAAATGTTTAATGTTTTAAGTTGCAAGGCAATCAAGCAGGAGGTTCCTAGATCGATTTCCGGTGGTGCCAATATGACAAGTAAAATTAAAATGTATAGATACTGAAGTGCACCTACAGTAACAGAGAATGAATAGAGATAGGGAAAAGAGAAGGTGGAAAAGCAGATGAAAGAGACAGGGGACAAAAATAAAAGTAGTTCTTGTCTCCACCATCCATAACCGTAAGAAACGTGTTAATGTATAACTGCCTTACAAGGAGGGACATTCTTTTTTCATCATACCTAACACGTCCAGTTTCTGAGAGTGATATGAGTATGGACAGAGTTGATATGTCATGATTGAACAAAAAAAAACTATTTCTTTATGTACAGTTCAAATAGTAGCTAATATGGTTATCAAAACTGTCATTTTAATAAAAAGTCTGGAAATTGATTCCTCCTTGAACTGTTGACAGATGTGGGAACAATTCAGGCAGGAAGACCTGCTCACGAATCATAAAGCTGTTTCTCAAATAATAATAATAATAATAATAATAATAATAATAATAATAATAATAATAATAATAATAATAATAATAATAATAATAATAATAATTATTATTATTATTATTATTATTATTATTATTTATTTAATCTGCAGAGCTAAGGCCAGTAGGCCTTCTCTTCCACCCAGCAAGACTCTGATTCTAATTCAATACAATTGGTTACTTAGTTATTACATTACAAAGGTCTGCATCGAACGTTAAAACTGTAGCGCCAATTAATTCATAGCATAATCCGATAGGTAGCGTATAAGCATGATGGATAAAAGTTCGCGAGCGATAAATGCTTGGACGGTATAAGCCGAGCGTTAGACATTCGTTCTTGATACCAGCAACTAAGTACACTGTCAAAAATGGAGCGCAATCTAAAAGATGTGGTGAAATTGAAACTACTCAACAAAGAATACAAGTTGCCTTTTAAAGAAGGTATGAAGAGCAGTGGCAGCTCGTGATCATTTTTATTAGTGGGGCCAGATATTTCACAAATTTTGCGATATGCTTTAAATAATGACCCTAGATTTTTATTTTATTTTAGTTAATTGTTTCTACTTAAAATAATATAACTGAAACTACCACCTATATAATAACGCAAATTCAATAGTAAACTCGCCAATTTGCGGAATTATTTATAAAGAAGATGACGTGTTCGTCTGTCCTTCTTTCTGGCAAACTTTTCGATGACCCTGTTCTTAAGTTCGGAATTTGATGGAGAAGCTCCTTAAGAATAGAACAGAAAGCCAACGAATTCAGCCTATCTTGACCCATGGTGTTTCTGAGAAATGTTTTTATCCTGTTTAATGCGTTGAAACTCCGTTCTGATACTGCTGTTGAAACAGGTGTTGTTAGTGCGATTCGAAAGGCTTCTCCCCCTTCAGAGAATGAATATTCAAAGGAGTAATCCATAAAAAAGAAATCTGAACAAATCACACACAGAGAATATGTCTTTAAATTTATAATTTCAGTAGACCACTGACAGAAATTAATTTTTCTTTCGAAATTAAAGGACAGTAATTTTTACGAAAATATTAGCCAGGTTGGTGGGGAACATATCTCTAGGGGCCTATATGAAGCTAATTTCTTTGGATCAAGTATATTAAAGCTGCCAAATATAATGTGATTGCAGGAAACGTAATTGAATTGGTTGATAATGATATCGCTTATTTCTTTGGTGTCTACCGACAGGTTTACTTGTCTACTGATTTTCAGCCTTTTTCTTGGAGGAAACGAACATTCTTCTTCATCGTCGGCATTTATTTCATATCTGTTAGTGTTCTCTCTTATTTTCATTACAGCGAACTGAAATTGTTGTAATGCGTCAGATATTCTCAATCTATTTGCAGTTTGCATCTGTATTATACTGTATAATATATGAATATGTTTCATTAAGTCTTAAAAGAAATTTAGAAAAACAAAAATTCATTATCATTATTATTTAACAAGTTTTTTTAGACCTAAAGCTTCTCTCACTGTTATATCATTCCATTCATTTGAGTCATCTCAAATGAGTCAATTCTTTCCAAGCATTTAAATAGCTCCGCTTTATTTCCCTTAACAGAGGATACAACTCGAGACAGATCGCAGTAGGTCACTGCGTTAGGTGAAGAGGGATGAATGCTATGAATCCAGTAATATTTACAAAAAAAACAACTTCACTAATTTAATGCCTTATGAACTTGTATTTTTTATAACTAGATTAAGTAGGTGGGTCTACAAGTGAACAAATTTCGCATAAGGAAATGTTTTCTGCATCACTGTCTCGACCCAACCCTGGTTTCCACTCATTACTGCAGCACCATCATATGCTTGAGCTACGAGTTTATTTTCTAAATTGGAAGGTTGTAGACTTCGTTTTAGAACCTCGCTCAGACCGTTAGCTGTGCGGTTGTTCACAGAAGAAAAATATCTGCGACAGTTTGACTCGTAGACATTTTGTTTTGCAGCAATAACTTCCCATGATTGTACGAGAAGATTCGAAGAGAACGGCAGTTACGTAGACTTTCAGCTCCCCCCTACAACACAATGTCAATACGGCGGTTGCTGTCGTCTGCGATACAACGAACTTTTCTGTTGATTTTCGAGTTCGTCATTTTTTCCGGTTATTATATGCTTATTTAAGTTGTGTTAACTCTCGCTAATGATTTTATATTTTATTTTATCCGTCTTAGTATTTTATTATTGTAAATATTTTTGTTTTACCACTGTTATTATTATTATTATTATTATTATTATTATTATTATTATTATTATTATTATTATTATTATTATTATTACTATTATTTATATCGTCAGCATTATTATTTGAACACTGTAAAATTTATGCAGACTACTGGACTGTACCCGAGCACAAGCATATGCTGATTTCGGGTATCTATTCATATGTATTCAATTCAAATGTAAATTGTAAATAAATTTGTAGTTGCTTCTGTCCGTCAGGTGGGCCAGCTTGAACGGGCCCCAACGAAGCATATACTCGTAACGGTAACTTCGTAACACTTCGTGAATTTCCGTCGGTAGCGAATGCGACATTGCACGCCGCTCACCATGACAGTTGTGCGCTAAAGTGATTCAAGTTGTGGGGTCCTTTGACCAGGCCCAAGCTCAAAATATTTAGTGTCACACAATCTTTGACATTTACTGACACACATCGCGTAATGTGATGAAATTTACTGAAACAATTACGTATCCAGTACACTGTCTTGAACAAAATTTACTTATTTTAAAAGTAAAAAAATTATTGGGGACGAAATATTGGTGGGGCATGGCCCCAGTGGCCCCTAAGGACCAGCTGCCCCTGATGAAGAGTGATGTGTGGGACAAATTCTTACTTGTGACCTAACAGGATGATAAAAAAGTGGGTTACGTTTCTTGTAAACATTGTTCAACTTTGTTGTCATTCTCTTCTGCTACAACTCATCTGAAGACACGTGTGTAAATTTTGTCCAGAAAAATATCTGATTATGTGTCACTTCATATAAAAGAGCGATTCCATGAAAATATCATATCGATATGAATTTGTTTTTAATTAAAATGGGAATATTTTTGTTGAAGAAATATGTTTCTTTATAGTTTAAGTTGACTTTTTCCATTAACTTTTGTTTCAAATACTCTTTGTTACAGTCTATCTTGTTATATTGCAAACACTTACAAATGACGGAAGGAAAATGTATATTTAATATCACAATTTAGACACGTAAATTTGTTTTATTTCAATCCCTCTTTTTTGTATTCCATATTTTGGTCTTTCCTTGAACTAAATATGAAATAGTTGGAGTATCCTAAGGTTCTAAGTAACTTAAAACATTACAATTAATTGTACTGTGTTATGGTCAGTCAGTCACAATAAACAAACGAAAACTCTTCCACATAGCACATTAACTGACAGATTAAAATTTCCTTTGAAATTCTACATTATCACTACATCGATACAAAATAGTATTAGAAAACTTTTTTCTAAAATTACTTCTTTTTCTGCTGCAGCACTATTCATTAGACATTTGTCATGAACGCAGAAAATAAAGCCTTATTTTTTATGGTATGAGCCAGACAGCTGTGTATCTTATCTGTCGCCTTCCATTCAAGATAAGACATGTCGGTGAGATGACCTTGTACTGTGCTACGTGTTTCTTACGAGGTGTTACGATAGACCGTATCTCACTCGAGAGCGCGACACTCGACCGAATTCAAGTGAGCGATTTAACTCCAATGCAGCACTCTGTTACATTATATCTAGACCATAAAACAACATAAAAGTAAATAATGAAAGTTGGATAAGTAATGTTAGTGAGACAATAATAAGAAATAGCAATAATAATAATAATAATAATAATAATAATAATAATAATAATAATAATAATAATAAAATTTAGATATTTATTCTGTGAGATACATAACCATTAAACATTGAGAAACCTGAAACAGCTATTATTGTTAACAAGAATTGTTAGATGAATATTTCATTAGTTTATTCTTAAATTGGTTTGATGTCTGACAGTCCCTGACATTACTTGGCAGGGAATTCCAAAGCCGAGGAACAGACACAGTGAAAGAAGATGAATATGAGGATGTTCGGTGGGAGGAATGGATAATGTTGGGGAGTGTTGTGATCGTGTGCCTAGATTATGGTGGGTGGATAAATTTTGAAAACGAGACGCAAGATAGACAGGAATGGAGAAATGCAATATGTGAAAGAGGAGGGAAAGACAGTGGATTTTCCTACGATCTTCTAGACGGAGCCAGGACAACATTTCGAGGGATGGTGTTACCTGATCAGCCTGGCGAATATTGCAGACGAAACGGACGCACATATTATGAACACGTTGTAGTCTCTGCGCCGTAGTAACGCTTAGGTCAGTAAACAGAATATCACAGTAATTGAAGTGGGGCATCACAAGTGTTTGCACTAACATCTTTTTCAGGAAAAAGGGTAGAGAATTCTTCAATCGCCTAAACGAGTGGTTTCTGCAGGTGTCTGTAACTTGAATGTTCCGATTTAAACTCTTATCCATATAAATACCTAGGTTCTTTACTGATTCACTGAACGGAATTTCGGTGCCTTATATTTTAATCGGGGACAAATTTGATATGGTAATAGTGCTTAACAAACGTGAATGACCCACAATTATTGACTGTAACTTTTCTGGATTTAGTTTAAGTCGGAATTTCCGTGTCCATGTCCAAATTAAGTCGAGATCGTCATTAATTTTAGTTATTGCATCATTTATTTTGTCAGTCTGGAATTTTAAGTATATTTGAAGGTCGTCTGCATAGAGATGGTGTCGGCAGTACTTTAGAGATTCTGATATATCGTTTATATAAATTGTAAATAGTAAAAGGCCAAGAACTGATCCCTCTGGGATCCCTGACTTCACGGCCTGTCAAGAGGAAGAACGATTTCCAGCTATCACACTTTGTTGGCGGCCTTTAAGGTAAGAGGCAAACCACAGGACGTGTTCTTCTAGGTGCAGTCTTCTGAGTTTACATATTGATAAGTAAATGTCTACAGAATCGAAGGCTTTGCTGAAGTCAAGTAGTCATTATTGTCAATTTACGTTCGCCCGGGCCTTCCGCAGTTCTTCCGAGATTTTAAGTAATGTTGTACTTGTGTTATGTTCGGCCCTGCCCGATTGATAAGAGTCGAGAAGTTTGTATTTGTTTAAGTATTCCATCAGTTGCTTGTGTACAATGCGTTTCAATGCTTTGGATAGGCCAGGTAGGATGCTGTCAATACGTTTTAGGTCTCTATAACTACAGTAGCTATTTTGGTTGTCAATTTGGGACACTGCAATGCGTATATTACATATATATCGTGGGAAGATATACCAGACACAGGTAGCTGTCCGTGTGAGAGAACTTTGGCAGGATTATTGGTGATGATTAAGTCAAGGAGCGTTTCTGAGTAGGCGGTATGATGAGTGGGTAGTGGAAGGATAGTCATATCACAATAATGGAACATTGTCTTTAGTTGTGTCGTCTGTATTGAGTCGGTGGCAAGAGATTTGTATTAAAGTCACCCATTACGATTACATGTTCATGATATGGCAATAGGTTGTGTAGGAATGTCTCCAGGTCAGCTAAAATATTAACCTTTGGAGGCTTATGTATAAACAATACACAGCAAACATTTCTGAAAACTAACTCGTATGTCTAGGAAACGAAATTCAGGGCGAGATGAATATTCGCCGGGGATTGATACATAATATAGAAAATAACTCTACAATTAGGCAGTTTTCTGACTACAGTTTTAAAATTGTTTACTGAAGCAATACACGCAACATTTATAAGAAACCCTAGGTAGTATTAAGCAAGTTTATCTTCAAAAAATGTCCGGAATATTTTAGATGGATTTTCTTGTGACAAAAAATAAGACTTAACAGCTCCAAATTTCCTTAGCTGCCTTTCAATTTCTGGAACCAAATAAAGCCATCTTGTGGGCACATGAAGGATAATTCCATATCAAGCCTCTCAAAAAATTTTTCAATGGGACATTTTTCTCGTTAGTTAATCTCATTGTATGGTTTCGCTGACCTGGAGAATTACTTACGATAGCTTTCAACAGTGCCGTTACGGTTACGACCAAATGAACCTAAATACATAATGTCGCCAACATAAAGGCATGACGTTGGCCTGTGGCAGCATTAGAAGAAGAAATTTGTTTTATTTTTCTCTATCTTCTTTGTTCTGAGTGTTACTGAGAGATAGCATTAGTGTTAGCGACAAAGTTAGGTATAGTTTGAAGAGAAGATACATATATCAGTCTAAACTAGACACACGGAACGTGATAAGACTTATTAATATTTTCAAATATACTCTCATTAGAATTGTGTTGTTCCTTATCAGTATGTTCAAATATATTGACATTAGCATTAGACACGGTATATTATTTTTCTTATCGACAAAGAATCTTGTGTTCGACTATGTTATACTCTTCCCCGGCGTGTTTTTGCGTAAATACTGCAAGTAGATTACGTGGCTTACTTGTTAGATGAAGGGATAGCTAATTGACATGAGGTTGTGGAATGTGACAAGGTTTTCTTAGAGAAGACAGGCGTGCGATAGAAACAGTTTGACTGTGGCGCATGAGCATGCAATCAGCGTAATCCTTACCTGAATCTATTTTCGCGTGTACATTCCCGATCAAATTAACAATTTCCCTTCGTGCTCCGATTACACAGCTTGCACATACGAAGATTATGATTGGGTAGTTTAGGTTTATATTAACGAAGTCCGGGCATTCCACAGACAGCCAAGATGATCCTGTCGTGAGCCGCATGTGAATGGGTTTATATCTTCGCTATCGATGTTTCTAGTCGGTCATGGTCCTCATGATAATTTTAGTTTCGTAATATTGATAAACAATTATACGATTAAAGCGGAGGCCACCGGCGTGGCTCAGTCGGTTAAGGCGCTTGCCTGCCAGTCTGAAGTTGCGTTCGGGCGCGCGTTCGATCCCCGCTTGGGCTGATTATCTGGTTGGGTTTTTTCCCAGGTTTTCCCCAACCGTAATGTGAATGCAAGGTAATCTATGGCGAATCCTCGGCCTCATCTCGCTATCACCAATCTCATCGACGCTAAATAACCTAGTAGTTGATACAGCGTCGTTAAATAACCGTTAAATAATCAACTAAAATAAAAAAAAAATTAAAGCGGAGAATAATTTCATGACTGCATAACGTTTCCCCCCCCCCCGCAAAAGACGAGGTATTTTCTCTATACCTGAAATAAAACGGCAATATAATTACGTAGTTAGCGGTTTGGCGAACATTAACCGCAAATTTACTTTCGTTCATTTCAATTATATTTCTTGAAACACGCCCTTTTCTCTCTTTATTTCGTTGTAATAACCTACTTTAAGATCTAACTACATGTGCATTTTCTTTCAGTCCATTCAAAACACCGCAGTTGTACTTCGTAAAACTTGCACTTGACTAATACTAACTTACTTACTGGCTTTTAAGGAACCCGGAAGTTCACTGCCCGCCATTGGTCCCTATCCTGAGCAAAATTAATGCAGTCTCTACCATCATATCCCACCTCCCTCAAAACCATTTTAATATTATCCTCCCATCTACGTCTCGGACTCTATAAAGGTCTTTTTCCCTCCGGCCTCCCAACTAACACTCTATATGCATTTCTGGATTCGCCCATACGTGCTACATGCCCTGCCCATCTCAAACGTCTGGATTTAATGTTCCTATTATGTAAGGTGAAGAATACAATGCGTGCAGTTCTGTGTTGTGTAACTTTCTCTATTCTCCTGTAACTTCATCCCTCTTAGCCCCAAATATTTTCCTAACCACCTTATTCTCAAACACCCTTAACCTATGTTCCTCTCTCAAAGTGAGAGTCCAAGTTTCATAACCATAAAGAACAACCGGTAATATAACTGTTTTATAAATTCTAACATTCAGATTTTTTGACAGCAGACTGGATGATAAAACTTTCTCAACCGAATAATAACACGCATTTCCCATATTTATTCTGTGTTTAATTTCCTCCCGAGTATCATTTATATTTGTTACTGTTGCTCCAAGATATTTGAACTTCTCCACCTCTTCAAAAGATAAATTTCCAATTTTTATATTTCAATTTCGTACAATATTCTCGTCACGAGACATAATCATATACTTTATCTTTTCGGGATTTACTTCCAAACCTATCTCTTTATTTGCTTCCAGTAAAAGTCCCGTGTTTTCCCAAATCGTTTGTGGATTTTCTCCTAACATATTCACGTCATCTGCATAGGCACTTGACTAATGGAGTGAATTATTTAAGAATATAGTCGCGAATTTTACAACCACCATTTTGATTGTCACCTGGCTGAGAACCCGAGAAGAGTTATTCTATATCAAACGCCGGGAAAGCTTCAAGCCATACGATTGTCTTTTGTTTGACACGGCTCAGTACGGCCTGGTGACTAGTGCCCAGCATAGTCGGCATTGCTCTACCGCGCATATTATCCAGTTGTTCCTATGGTTTTATTACAAAACACTTTATTTTGTGTTTAAAAACATTACAATCATGTCTGACACTTATTACTGATCAAATGTTTTGGACAACTAATAGCAACTTTATTTTCATTATGTTCCTTCAAAGCATTGTAGGCAATTTTGTTTTTTCAACATTCACTGACGCACAATAACGTCAAATGTTTGTAAAATATAAGTTATTATTTTTAAATTTATAACGGACAGTTATTATTAGTTGCAGAATATTCACTGTATACATTATAAAACCCAAACAATTTTGCTTCTGCTTCTTGCTTAATAATAAAATAATTACCTCAACATTAGCGAGAACATTTTAATGTTCCTTTTTTATGCATCTGTTTGAACGCCAAACATGTTTCTCCATTTTTGACATCATTAACTACGGTGTCATTACTACTGAAAATAGTCATGAGATATTTTTAACTATTTTTGTCATACGATGAAAGAGTAATGGAACGGAGAAAAATTATCTCCGGCACCGGGACTTGAACCCGCTCTACGTGCTGATGCTTTATCCACTAAGCCACACCGGATACCCACCCCAGTGTCAGACAGAATCGTCTCAGATTAAGTTCAAACTCTTGGGTTCCCTCTAGTGGCCGCCCTCTGCACTACGTCAAAGATGTCTATGAACATAGGACTGAAGTCCACACATGTGCTGAGGTGCACTCGTTATGAGTGACTAGTTGGCCGGGATCCGACGGAATAAGCGCCGTCTTAAATCACGACGTGATACGCATATCATATATATTATGTAATGTACCGAAGTACATATGATATTTCCATGCAGATATTCTGCGTCATCATATGATGAATGCATGGAAATACCATGTGTATTTCGGTACATTAAATAATATATATTTTTGTCATCTTTGTTCTCTCACAACTGTATTTACTGGCTATTTTAAAATCTTCAAATATAGTTCATATGCTTTTAGAACACATATGAGGCAGGGACAGGCGAAGTTTGTATAGGGCGATTGGCATATGATAGGAGTGCGACGTGGATATGATTAATTGTATATTTGACACGTAACGAATTCTCTTTGCCTTCATCTCTCTCCTGCTAGCAGTTTGACAACAGACAGCAGTAATTTTGGAGGAGTATTGACTGAACTCAAAGTATTCTAAAACGTATCACCTATAATTCTCCTATATAATCAGCTGACAATTATTATGAGAATGCTTGTCACAGTGATATTGGAAGTTTAGTTCCGCCTTAATCACATCGTCTGCTTGTTTACTTGTACTACTCTCTAAAAACACTTATCTTTCTGCATTGTTGCGTAATTTAATTTAAATTTAATGTAATTATTGGATAAATTTCAGAACACGGATTCCTTCCTTTCCCTTTTACTTCAAAATTCCAACCTTGTGCACAAAAAATAAATTACTGGCACTGAAAAAGTGATAATGCGCATTTAACAAACGCAAACAAATCTGCTCCTTTTAGTATTTAAGATAAAATTGTCAGTGAGGAATCCGTATACTTAAATTTCCCCTAATTATTTAGAGGAAAATAGTTATTACGTAGATAATTACAAAATTATACAGTTGATGTTAATTTTCTAACTTTTTGGGTCCCGCCTCGATTCGAAGTGGGACGCGGGATTTTTGAGTGAAAATTGGGACATGTCGCGCCAAATATGGATTTATGGCAACTCTACTGTCATATATGAAAATCGGAAGGCTTCAAATCTTGCACAACGTCGTATTGTGGTTAAGAACTTCAATAGGAAACGTATGCGAAAGAGTTCATTAGCCTGCATTTATTAGATCTAAGTTTGAATTGTAATGCAATAATTGGCTGCAAATTGAAAATACTTAAAAGCTGTCATTGTGCATATCACTGTGAATTTAACGTGTGTATGGTATCTAGGAAAGTGTGAATCATTCGACACGAGATACACTCTGCCGATATCATTTAATTTTAACTCTGCATTGCAATAACATTTCAATACACATGTATGAAAATTAAAGGTAATCCAAAATTCAAAATAACTTGAGCATGTCTTGGCTTGCATAAGAGTGGCAGATTAATGAGCATTCCCAATAATCAAAACGTTTCACGCACATATCATACACACCTGTGGCAACGAAGTCGAATCTTAAAATTTCAGCTCTTCAGTCTACAATGACGAAGTAAGAATCTCTGAATATTGGTTATGTTAAAGGTGCACCATATTATATTCTATATGATTAATGGTGTGAAAGGTATGCAGATGCTATAAAACATGCGAGAAAACTAATAGCCTACCACCTAAAATAATGCAGTACAAACAGGCAACAACATAATGGTAAAACCTTCTAGATCGTTGGTTAAATCTCATGAATCAAGAAGACTGTGAAATTATTTGATTATTACACTTGTTTTTTTTTTTTTTTTTTAAGTTGGGACACGACAGTTAAGCGGCCGAGCTTGAAACTACAGTGCTATGTTGCCAATATGGACTACCATACTGCCAGATGATGAAAGCTAGCAATTGATGTTAAAATGACTGACGTTAAAACATTAATTGACAATTGACGCGAAGATAAGAAAACAATACAAAAATCGACAGAGAATCAAAAACGAAACGTACCAATGCTAACATTGTGTGCACAATAAATGTCGCCAAGAGTTATTAAGCACTCGCCACGTGAGAATGGTAAGTTTGGCAACTCAACCGTTGTTACCATAGCAACAGGCCTCCCACGCTACGTGACATTCAGTTGTTTTTCCGATCGCAACGCTCCTGTCATGGCCCATCTTTCAAAAACACAAGTCATAGACCAACGAGTTAGATACTATAGAGAGGCTGAAGACCAGAGTCCGTGGATATCCAGAGTACCGCAATCGTTTGAGCCGGGAAATGCCGACAAATCCGCCATTGTTAGTCCAGCGCGCGCTATGCAGTATACAGTTTTATAGGGAAAGAATGGAATTTAAATGCGAAAAAATGCAGTGCTGCTGTGTTCAGAACTGTTCATAGAGAAGTGAAAAAAGCGCACATTTCTTTTCTCTGTGATAAGGTGAAAGAAATAAGGAAAAAGGAAAGAAGTGACTATAAATATAAAAAGGAACGATCCGCTACCTAAGCGAGCATACATTGTGAGATTAATGAATGATTGTATTTTGATATTTATTTTTTTCAAAATTTGGGACCCAAAATATTTTTATAAAACTAATCCAGAATTTAAGTTGTTTCAGCAATGATATTTTTACATAAAACAAATGACAATCACGTAGACCCTACCAATTACGATCAGTGAGAAATTTTTACCATCTTCCCTCTTTCAAACCAAGCATCTCTGAATTTAATCCTATTTGCTATTTGCAAGAATGACATAATATGTTTGTGAAGTTCTGAATTCATTCTTGAGACAAGATTGTATTGTTGGCTCGATTGGAAAATACAAAGACCGTAGAAACTAGAAACCCTATTAAGGTTAGACTGATGTGAAATTTCAATTTTCAAAAACTATTCTAGGTAGATCTATGAAATTTTGTACTTTTAATTTGTAATTTTAAATTGTGTAAATTTAGGTTTTCAAAAATTGCTACTATTTTGGCCAGAATTTTTTTCTACGTACGTGTCAGACCTTCAGAAATGAAACTTACTATACAATTTCCCTCTTTATTTTACTAAAAAAATAATTTAAAATATTTAATGCACTAAAAGTGTAAAAACAGAAAAAATTCAACCCGAGCGTAAAAAAATTAGTCTAATATCAAAAAATACCTCTTCTGACTGATATGCATATATATAATCAGGCAGCATATCTCACTTGATGATATGTGTCAGAGAAAGGAAAATTGTTTGTAAGCATCTGAAGTCTGATTAGTGGAATATGTAGCTAATCGGCGAAGTTTGCATTGGAGGGGGAAAGAAACTTGCCACCCTCCTGGCCAAGGTGTCTCATGAGTGATGCCTTATTGGTGGTACTTATGAGGTTCAAACCTGTCCTCGGACAGTTGACTAAACAACAACAACAACAAAAATGAGTGTTAGGTATAATACTGATAGTAAGTTTTGTTAAGAACATATTAAAAAACCTCTACAAAAAATCATGCATGTAGTACAGAATCTGTAGAAAGAGTAGTATTTTTAGCAATGCAAAATTTGCAGAAAATTAAAGTGGAGAAAATTGACTTCAAAAGTTTGGGATAATAATAATAATGAACCAGGTCTCTGTCTTTTTTATTTTCTAGGAATTTTGAAACATACAGAACTAGCATATTATACACAGAACTTATCCTTATATACACTACCACGCAGTGCACACCTAACCTACACTAGTAAATAAAGATGACTAAAAAATTATGTAATCTTATGAAAACACTATAATAGAAAAATATTTACAAATCACTATGGACTGTAGACACTATTATAACAGTAACAATAAAACTGTTAGAAACTTGCAAATATTTATTGTATCACAAACAAAAACAAAGCATGGAAAACACGTTGTTATGGCTACTAGCAACAAGTGGAATTTTCCTTTAGACAAGAGTTGTGCTCTCCTTTGTAACTGAATATCTTTTAAAGGAAAGCAGCCTTTGAAGTACGTCTAATACCTGTTAGATTCTATGAAGAAATATTTCGAGAAGTCGAGAAGCTACACTGGTTCAATCGGGAATCTAATATAATAGACAATGTATGAAATATAACGTAATTTCCAAAATTGTCGCAGATTTCAGAGTGGAGGTCGTGGACGGAGAATTTAAATTAACAGTCAGAGCCCGCAGCCTTTTAAAAATGTGACCCTAAACAGCTGATAGACCGGTCGTATGGTCATGAAAATTGGCAGAGGGCATCTTTAGACCATAAATGAATTTTTAAAGATAAAAACAAAGAAACGATTTTTTTTACCAAAAATGACAAAATCTCACATCAGTGTATCCTTGGGGACATTATACTGAAACTACTAACTTCCATATTTTTAAAGCTAAACTCACAAAATGTTTATTACTAGTATATCTGGTTGATAATAACACATGTAGAAAATTTCGTCTCTCTCTATGATAAGTGTTTTGCATTTTATTAATAACTTAATTATATAGTGTAGGCCTATTGCTTAATGAAAAAAGTCCCTTGCGTCACAATTTACATTATTTTTCATTGATATTCACTTGTAAGATTTTTTATATACATTGGAACAAACATTACTATTGGAATTTTCTGTGCAGCGAATGGGTAAATTACTAGGAATTTTTATGACTATTAATTTTTTTATTTTTTATAAAGGAAATTCTAGTAATTTATTTATTAATTTTACAGCAAAACCTTATAGTAAGCTTTGATTCCATGTATGTAAGGAACCGTGTAAGTGAAAATCACTTAAGAATAATGTCAATTGTAGTGCAAGCGACTTTTTAATATAAAGCGGTTCAATATTTTAATAAAATAATTAATAAAATGCAGATCATGTATCATAGGCGGATGCAATTTTGTACGCTTGTCACTATTAAACAGATATACCAGTGATCAAAATTTGGTGAATCTAGCTTCGTAAGTATGGTAGTTATTGATTTCACTGTTGTGAACTCTTAAAACTAATCAACTTCGAGAAATTTCAGTATAGTGTCCCCTTATATGCGGAAGTCGGAGAGTTAGCACGAGGAATGCAGTTGGAAATGTTTATATTTATTGTTATTTTACTTGCAACATTGTTGTTTTCATTTGTTACTTGTAATTTATTAAGTTCATGCTGCTGTAATACCTATAACTTTGACGTTTATGAAGGAGAGTATTGAACACTTAAATGTATATTTATGCTGTAATAATTATTAAATAAAGTTTTTATACATTAATATGTTGACTGACAATAATGTTCTAAAATGTAAGAAGATCCTTTAGAAGTTTTTGCCCTTCAAATTAAAAATATCTGAGTTTTACTTTAAATATTCCTATCCCTAGAGTGTTGAAAAGGAATAACAATGGCGGCCGACTCGGTGATTGCGCTATTCTGGTATATCCACGGACTCTGCTGAAGACCTCTGATAAGCGCTCCCTGCGGAGGCCAACAGTACTATGGATCGTTCCCTAAAAAACATGGCGGTCTATAGTACCGCCAGCCTCCGCAAGGAGTGCTTATCAAAGTTACACTGCAATTAAGACTTTAAAATTTCCAAAAATGTCTCATTCCCACGGATTTAAATGAAATGTACCGTAAATCATAATATTCGCTGCTGGATAATTAAACCCTCTCAATACAGGTACCATTGCCGCAGAGAATTATAAGATAAGACGGACTGAGCATAAGCGAAATATCTGTATTAATAAGTTTGTACCATCAAGAGTTTAGTATTTATTGTGTTTATAGGGCCTACTCCAATTTTCTTTTTATTAATACGTAGAGCTCTTTTTGTTAACAAAGAGGAAAGTTAGCACTTGCATCACATACAATTTGTCATTATTGTTCAAAATAATGTAAGAACAGTTTTATTCTGCAAAAGCCTCTGCCTAGTTGCGAGACATGTGTGAGATCAATGTTTGTTTCAAATTATATTAGACTACACGATGTCTCCATCACGCGAAAAGAAGTGTAGGTAGCTGTGGCTCCTGTTGTTTCTGATAACAATGTTAAACGTAAGTATCTTATCGTTTCAATAAATGTGGTGAGTTATGATCATGAGTAACTTTCTATTAGTGTCATTCTTTAATTATTATGTTGCATGCTAAGAGGTTATTTGTAGCTTTAATAATTGCAGTTTTCAAAAGTTCACTGTATTAATTCCAATTTCAAATGAATTTTTCTCAATAACTTAATTACTGGATTTTTTTTTTTAAATTTTCGCCACTACCTTTCCTATATTTTACTCTATTAGTTACATACGTCGTCTCTCTTGAAATCACCTGGTGAGCACTGAATTACATAATTTCATATTAGGTTAGATTAGCTGTAAGGAAATTAAATTTGTGACGAAGTCAAAAAATTATTTATTTTTCTTCTGCCGATTAAATTCATCCGTCTTTAGATACTTTGCTTTGGTTGCATCGAGTATAGCTTGTCGTTTAATATCTGGGCTATTTTAATGAAACTAATAAAACACAGGCCTACAGCTGTTATAAAACGTAAAGTTTTGTGTGTATTTTACTTTTTACTTATTAACATACTCTTAGGCCCGATTGTATAAACCATTTAATCTTAGATCAGAGGTTAAATTGATCCTTGTTTCAGCTGAACTTGGAATTTTGTGTTGCATAAAGTCTAATGTGAGATTAATTTGTCTCAAACTAAAGTCAACTTTGACTGAAGAAATTTCTCCGATTAAGTTAGATGATCCAAGTTCAGTTATTTCTTTTCTGTTTTAAATATACGAGTGACAGATTGTGCAAATAAAATATCCATCATTATTAATATTAATAGATATGTTAGGTACATTTATATATATTTCTTTCAATTCCTTGCCTTAATACACAAACATTCTTATATTTTATAAGGCTGTATCGTGTTCAGCAGTATAAAATAACATAACCTATAATTGTAATATGTTTATAACAACCATTAATTATTAATGGCTATGATAGGTACATTCATAAATGTTCAATTAACTGTATTACTAAACAAATATTGTCGTTTTATAAAGCTTTATTATGTTTAGCAGTATCAAACACCATAACATGATAACAACTTGGAGAACAGTCAACCTTCTTATTGTCCGCCATTATTTACATTGCAAAAAAAAAAAAAAAAAAAACAGTGTCTCCAACAGAGTGTAATACGGAAAGTCGCCAAAAAGTAGTTGTAAAGTCGCTAGATTTCCCGTTATCAACAAAGAAAGATTAAATTTTGTCACTATGGGGTGCTAAAAAGGTCACTAAATCCCTATTTAAGCAATATAAAAGTTAAAAGAAATTGTTGTTGAAAAAGAGTTAAAATCGCTAGATTGGCAACACTGAACAAACCTGTATAACATGGTCCGCGCATCACGTATTTCGCCTGTTTGTGCGATGTTGCCAAATCCTTTTCACGTGAACTTAGATTGCATTTGAACCAAGGTAATTTGATCGCAGAAAAGTTTTATACAATAGAAGAAGTGTCTGAACTCGGTTTACTTTTCGATCTTCGATCAAAGTTGATCTTTAGTCAGGGAGTTTCATACAATTGGGCCTTAATATATAACTCAATTCACAATAATACTAACTTCATCACAGTCATTTCCTAAAACATCCGAGCCACGCCCCTTTGTTTTGACTAACCGAAACATGGCGGACCAATGTTCAATTGTCTTCAACTTTCTGATGTCTTTGGCCTCTCTATAGTATCTAACTCGTTGATTTGAACCAAGGTAATTTGATCGCAGAAAAGTTTTATACAATAGAAGAAGTGTCTGAACTCGGTTTACTTTTCGATCTTCGATCAAAGTTGATCTTTAGTCAGGGAGTTTTATACAATTGGGCCTTAATATATAACTCAATTCACAATAATACTAACTTCATCACAGTCATTTCCTACAACATCCGAGCTACGCCCCTTTGTTTTGACTAACCGAAACATGGCAGACCAAGTATTGCCTAGATAAGGCAGCGCCACATGGATCACACATGAATAGGAAACCTTTCTTCTATAAGTGCCACTAAAAATAGTTTTCTTTGCATGTGTGATCAATGTGGCGCTGACTTATCTAACAATACACATATGATCCACTTTACCACATGTGATCCTCTTTACCCCAGTTTACGGTACAATTCATTATGGTGGCTCGTGAAATAATCATAAACATACAAAATGACGTTTATGTAAGCATTTGTGACAGGTAACCTAAAACATTATGTATTATGCGTCCTTAGGAAATAATAACCAAATGCATTAGAATTGGAATTTTATGGAACATAATGAAGCAACACATTAAATAGCCTAAATTCATAGTACATGGATATCATTTTATTTTTACTTCAATTTGTATTGTACCTGAGTTTTTTAATGTAGTTCACTCCCAGCCCTTCTACTGGTTAAACTTCCAATCGTTCTCCACACAGAACCAAGGCCGCGTATGCAGTACTTAGTTAGTGAGTATAGTACGTTCCAGAAATATGTTCGCGTTTTCCAGTGACGAAAGAGCTTTCAATATTGAATCATATTTTTGCACAGGTACTGTCGTCCGTTTGCCTGCGTCGCATCCCGGTTTCCCCCACCTGCTTCTGTTCGTCCCTCTGTAAAGTCTAGTAGCTGGGCTGTCTTAGCTCTTTTCTGAAAACATTAATTTCTATTAGGAATTGGACATCTACGTAATATTATACAACTGTTTAAAATAACTTAAATAAAAGGGCCTCGTTAAGTAATTAACTGTCACGTGATCCCCCCCCCCCCCTTTCTACGACCCTGCGACAAAACCACTTGAACGGACAGTAGATAGCATTTCTGAGTAATTTTATCTTTTCGGATCGGGCAGAAGTGAAGATTAAATTTACAGTACATAAAGTACTATTTTATAGAGTAGGTATAGAATTATTTCAACATGAGTTACTCGTACAAAGGACGAAACTGGTAATTTGAATTAGGTACAGTAGTCTATAGTGCGATAATATGCACAAAAGAACTGAAGCCTGTATCGAAATGAACGGCCACCATTTTCAAAAATGTGTTTAAATATCCATATTATGATTATTTTTCAATTTAACTTCATTCTCTATATTGTACACTAATGTGCTGTAACAGTACAATGTACACTGCATAATTAATACGTCCGCATTGAGAGCTCAATTCGTGAGTAAAAACACTAATTGTTAATACTGTACTGTATTTTGATTAAAAAAAAATCTAATGAAAATTAT
Organism: Periplaneta americana; assembly: GCA_025594305.2. NCBI lineage: Eukaryota > Metazoa > Arthropoda > Insecta > Blattodea > Blattidae > Periplaneta > Periplaneta americana. Next base: position 10,284,741 of record JAJSOF020000042.1, read on the forward strand.
AAAACTCAAAATTGCGTTATTTCCTAGTTTACGTAAATGGATGAACTACATTTCTTCCCTCCTATACCTAGTAAAGTGATTTGTATTCTACGCCAGTATCATCGAACTCCAGTCTTGGAAGGGGGAGCAAGTGGTGTTTCCGGTTCTAGACCTTTAATCCAAAGTTATAGCCAGGTTAATATAAAAAAATATTAGTAAAAATAAAATGATGTCCCTGTATAATGACAATTGGTAAAAAACAAGAATATTTAACACACAAATTTTAAGAGTAAATGGCGAAATGTTTAACACTAATAACACTTAAGTACATAATATGAACATACGAGTAAATTACATGAATTTTACGTAAAAGTGAAACTGAAGAAATGGTAAAGAAATGAAACGTAATTTAAATGGTATTTTTGTATAATTTGCTCATGTCATGTCCTAATAATTTAATTCATTGAAGTAGCTTTTTGAAATTAATGGGAGCTTTAACTTCACCCTCTCAATTTTCTAATGCTTAACTTTCATCCACTAGGGCCATACGGTTCTGCCAAGGAACAGTCCCTCTCTCAGACAAAAAATAACTTATACATATTCCGCACTCTATAACCGTTGGTGCTTCCTCTTTGTTGATTTCTCAGCTCTTCCATCTCCTGTGCGTTACTTGGATCACATATAGTAACATCATTGGGCTGAAGTAGGAATCTGTGTATGTCGACCAAATGACCTTCTTTGTCACTTATCATATTGTGCAAAACACAGCAAGCCAGCATGATAAATATGGCCTTTTCAGGAGAAACAAGGATTGCACTTTCGAACACCATAAATTTTTTTGTCAATATTCCAAATGCACATTCAACGATTCTTCTAGCTCGTGAGTGTCTATAATTGTAAATTCTCCGGTCATTAGTGAGTGCGTTGCGAGAAAACGGTCTCATGAGTTGTGTAATGAGAGGATACGCTTCATCAGCAACAAACACGAATGGAAATTCCTTTCCGTCAATTGTACGAGGAAGTGGAAGATTCAAAGTATTGTTGAAAAATTGTTTTCCGAAATCTGAATTACTGAACACTCCACCGTCACTGTTTCGTCCCAGATCTCCAACATCAACAGCTAAAAACCTCGAGTCTGCATCTGCCACTGCTTGAAGAACTATTGAATTAAAGCCCTTGTAATTTCTATATAGAGAAGCAGAATGCTTAGGACTTTCAATTCTGATGTGCTTTGAATCAATTGCCCCACAGCAGTTGGGGAAGTTCCATATCGACTCGAAACTGCTTGTAACCTCAATCCATTTTTCCTGTGTACTTACTGGCATGTGTAAAGGCTGCTGAATTTTCCAAATTGACTGACACGTTTCTATTACTATTTCGACGAACGTAGTGTCCAACTCTCAGGTACATGGAGAGAGACTTGAAACGTTCACCAGTAGTAAGGAATCTGAAAAAATAAATAAATAGATTAAGGGGAAGGTAAATAAATGAAGCAGTGGAACTATAATACAAATAATAATAATAATAATAATAATAATAATAATAATAATAATAATAATAATAATAATAATAAACAATAGGGTACGGCAGCCACGGACTATGGTATTATTTCCTTTACTTTCAGTTAAAGAATGTCAAGTGAAATGGAAGAACCTTCGGAACTCATACGGCAGATACCTCAGGTCCAACAAAAGTTCTCCCAGTGGTGCTCCAGCATCGAAAAAGAAGAAATGGTATCTTGCTGATGCTATGTCTTTTCTAAAAGACTACATGTGTATACATAGAACAACTACTGGCAACGTGGACTCTGAAAATACAGAGTGTATTATTGGCCAAGAAACTTTTGACGAAGAACAAGACGAACTCGACGTCGAAAATGTTCAAGAAGATGCCCAATCATTTACTTCACATGTCAGTCGGGCCTGACTGTCAGTCAACAAAAGAAAACCCCCTTCAGCATCCCAGATTCTTGCGGGTCCTGTATCAGAATATATCAAAACCAAGATAAATAAGAATGATAATTCTGAAAATCCAATGCTACTTTTTTTTCTAGGGCTATTACCAGATATTGACTCTCTAAACGGGAAAAGAAAGAGAGTTATGAAGGAAAATATTGTGCAGCTGGATAATAAACTAGTCGAGGAGCAGGAAGAAGAAAATGGACAACTACATTCACGTCCAGCTTCCAGTATTAGTGGAGAAGTTTCCTCATTTATCATTTGACCTCCGGCCCAGCAACGAATTACGCCTCGTGAACTGCAGCAGCAACAATGGTATGATAGCAGCAATGGACCTAGCCACTACAGAGACACTGAAACATTTTTACAAGAATTGTAGTTTTACAGATTGTTACTCTTTGTTGTAATAACTAGACTTCGGATTTTAGTTAAAAACCTATTCTAATCCTTAAATAATAACGGTCTTACTAATAAAAACTCTAAATACAGACGTTTAACTGTCTTATACAATGATTAGCTTATTTATACGTCGTGTGTAAATTCCTTACTAATAATCATACATACGTCGCGTACAACAGTAGAAATGTTACACAGCTACGTCATAGTTTCGTCATTACTTCGTTACGAAAGATAATAGAATATCTGAGGTCCTCTATTGCATCCGGTAGAGCGCTCTAGTGTGGCGTGTTAAGTATCGATAGTACAACTGGCTCTAATCGATTACCATACTATATTTTGGTCAAAGAGTACAAGCTTCAGTAATATTATTCTGTGCTCTTTGGTTTCTTCTTCTTTACTAGGCAACCATCATCATAAAATGACAGTCGATACGAACAGCTGTTAGAGGGGCGGCCATTTTTTCTCTATATACAACGCTTAAACAAGGGGTTTCGTGTATATAACTACTGCAAAGCAATTCCCATTATATAGTTACAGGCTGTTTATACGTCCATCGCTTCTGCATGGTTTATTAGTAAAGTTTTCTGTCTCAACTCTGCATGAGTCTAGTATAAAAGCTATACACGGTTTATTAGTAAGACTGTAAGTATATAAAACTTCCAAGTACACATTTCATAGAAACATATTCATAAAATTGGTAGTTTTATAGAACTTAAAATTGTCTATTTGGCGATAGAGACTAGGTTCGCCTATTTACCATGTTTTGTACCTGAAAGGCGAAGACTCACTTCTTTCGAAAATTGTTATTGTGAATTTCGAAATTAATTTTTAAGTTTGTATTAATTTTTTTTTAACTAGGACTGTACATACCATATTCGATGATATGATCGGGGGTTGCTTCATTGATTTATAGCTGTAAGGCAAAATTAAAGGTCCACACACCAGGTTTTTGGAGAAAGAGAAAGTGCACTCAGCTACCCCTCCTGCCAGGCATCTATTCATTTCTTGTAAAGTGATTATGCATTTTGGCTTAAGTTCTCGAAATGTGAAATATAGTGTGTGAATATATGAATTGTGCAATATGGAAGACAGAGACTTCGAAGACTTCTCTGACGTAGTAACGGCTGCAAGAATTTCCAGACTTGACTTCCAAGCGTGTAAGCAAATAGGTGTGAGCAGTGAAAAAAAATGCTTTACTGTATAAAGTACAAGTAAAATACTGTCCTTGGAATTAATATATCACAACCGGCTTGAATGTTGAATGGCTTGAGATTTTCCTTGACATAGAAATGTATGTTACAATTATCGTTTTATCGCGGAGAAATGTATTTTAAGGGGTGTATGTAACAGTCTTGCCCCCCTTAAGCTGAACCTTTGTACAGATAATACAGTTACACGGAAAATAAACACTGATTTCTTAATATTCATATTATTGAGACTAATCTGTTTAGTTTACATAGTAGGCTAACTCTGCTTACCTCAAAGTTAGCATCATTCTAGCTTCAGATGATATTGGTTCCCTCCAATTTGTAGTTGTTTTCTTCAGATTTTCACCAACTAACGCAAGAAGAAATCAAAAGTAGATATACTCATTCTAGTAAAATTTTTTAAACGTTTAACATCACTTCTCGGTTTTTGCACGAGACAATTTAGATCACGTTTCTCATTCCATGGATCTACCCAAAATCTACGTTTGTTCCGCTCTTCTTCTTCCAGAAGAGTGAAAATGCACCACAAAAGCACATCGTCCTCATCCATTGACGCCATTTTCTATGCCGATGCTGTTTTCCAAACCCACGCAACCAGCAGATCAGCTGTTGTCGCGAGCAGACAGTGTCAAGCTGTCCCGAGGCGTTGAGACACTATAAAGCAAAACGTCTCGTTGCGTCGCGTCTGATTCTGTGTGCACCCGGCAGTGGTGGTGGTGGTGATGGTGGTGGTCTCCTACTCCGCCAAAATATCTTTTCCTTTGTCACCAATATTACGACTCTACATCAATGCATAGCTGCTACAATAATTTTACCTAACATTCATTTTTCCGTCCTTATACTGCTTGTTTGAGGCTTGAAAGTAATGTAATTTTCCCTAAGATAGGTTACTATAGCTTTTATTGATTTCGTGAAAGCTTTTGATAAAGTCCGAAGAGACCTTTTATTCGACATATTACAAGATAAAAATATTCCAAATTTTCTATTACAAAATATAATAGAAATCTACACAGACAGCAAAATAAGTGTCAAAATAAATAACTGTATATCCGAAAGAAAATTAGTTAATAATGGAGTTCGACAAGGTTGTCCACTATCACCAACTTTATTTAATGTCTATATAAATGAAATTATTTTAAAACGGAACCAAATCTACACATCAGAAATCAAAATAACCAATGCTGTAACATTAAATACCTTACTCTATGCCGATGATGAAGTCATAATTTCCAATTCAGAGGATAATTTACAAAGAGGATTGTATACAATAAATAAAATATTAAAAGATTTTGGGATGGAAATTTCAGCACAAAAATAAAAAGTAACGGCATTTTTAGGACAAGACCCAGTCAGAAGTAAGATAATACACAATAACCAATGCCTCGAACAAGTACAAAATTTCAATTATCTGGGTTGTGAAATATCTTATCAAAATGAAAAAGATGTGAACAAGAAAATTACCAAATTTACACAAATTCTAGGGATAATAAACAATACATTAAAAGCAAAATTAGTACAAAAATCTACAACAATAAAATTATATAATACACTAGCATTACCCTCCCTTTTATACGGAAACCAGATTTGGACATTAAAAAAAATGACATGAACAGAATCAAAGCAACGGAAATGAAATTTTTCAGGAGGACAGCAGGATATACTCTTTTAGACCGAAAAAGGAATGAAGAAATTTTAGAACAATTAGAAGTAGAGTCAGTAGAAGAAAAAATCAGCAGATACAAATTCAATTGGCTAGATCATGTAAGAAGAATGGAAAATTCAAGAATCCCAAAAATTATGATGCAATATAAACCTAGAGGACATCGTCGACCAGGAAGACCTTTAAGAAGACTGCTAGAAGGGGCCGAAACAGGTCTACAGAGGCCTAATTCGTGAAAGATGATGATGATGATTATTCATTTTTCCATAATTTGTGTGTTTATACCCCCTAATACACCTTTCACAGTAAATGAAATAGAAGACATTCTGATTCAGGTACCTGCTCCATATCTGTTAGTGGGGGATTTCAATGCATCCCACCACTCTTGGGGTGCCAATTCTGATGATGACAGAGGAAATAAAATAGCAGAAGTATGTACCCGTTTCAATCTTTTTACCCTGAATTCCCGAGAAGCAACACATCTATCTTTGGCTTACGGTAATTTCTCTATGATAGATATTTCCATTTGTAACCCAGTTTTGTCAACGCATTTGCAATGGTCTGTGATTCACGACCTACATGGTAGTAACCACTACCCTATCAGAATACGTATTTCCTCTGTACGTCCTGCGGAATCTCGCTCTCCAAACTGGGTTCTTAAAAAGGCAGACTTGGTCGGATTCTCGGAGTCTATATCATTCGATGTTAACCGGCATGAAAATGTGGACTCTGTAGTAGATAACTTTTCGATTGTGGTGATTCAAACGGCAGAGTTATCGAGTGTGCGGTTTCGAGAACTGCTCTCTGAGTTCGACGTCCATTTACTATCAGTTCGCACACTGGCGTACACCACTACTCCACCGTGGATTATGCGACGTCCCATGTTTGATGTAAATCTGAGCCCATGTTTTAAGCATTTTACAACAGCTTTTGTTTATAGACTTCGTTTTAGTGAACTTTTATCACGCTATCAAAATTATTCATTAGTTTTTACTGACGGATCCCGGATGTAGATGCATTGATGTAGAGTGGTAATATTGGTGACAAAGGAAAATATATTTTGGCGGAGTAGGAGAGCACAACCTCCGTTGGTATGGATACCGGCAAGATGATCGTATCGGTGAACATAGTATACTGAGATATTCAGGGAGTTTTCAGGTCGGTGGTGTGTCTCCTGAAGACATATAATAGCGGGGTTGTCTTGATAGATTAATTGTTGTACTTATGCGTATCTGCTGCGTAGACCGTACACGTTCCTTTGTATAATATAAATCTTCTGGAGAAGCTAAATCATGATATACAGAGCATTTTCTTTTCCTCTCTTTTCTAAGCCTTTGTGCCTTAGACTGCGACAGCTTATTTGTCGATTGTGGCGAATCGTCGCTTGCAGTACGTCGCCCTCCTGATCCTGATCTCGATGGAGTACGAGATCGAGAGCGTGTTCTATATTTCTCATCCCTACGAGGAGTGCGACGTCGTGACGTCCTCACAGGCGCCGTCACAGCGATTATCTTCTTTGGCTTATAAGACATGATTTCAAGAATACACCTGTCATCCGAGTCATCAGTCTGAGTTGCCGCGCCAACAAATGTCTGGGTTGCGGTCTCATTTCGCTTCCTAGATAGATCTTCAAGAGGTGGCGTTTACGTTCCCACCCTAAGTTGCCTTCTGCAACACTGAAGCATACGACTTTTCTCTACGTTTCTTTTCGTCTTCGAGAATACGTTTACGCGCCTCGAAGAAGTAACATTGTCTCCTAACCAGAGTGATTGAACTGCCTTCTCTGTAATATATTTCGGGTAGTCTTTAGAATTTGCGCTATGGTCCCCGTCGCAATTGACACAGTGTACGGCGTTGGGACATGGGGAGTCCCCAAGGTCACCGCTGCCGCACTTCACACATATGATGTTCGTGCAGGTTTCCGCGTATGTCCGAACCTTTGGCACCTAAAGCACCGCATTGTTTTCGGCACATATGCTCGTACAGGGATACGCTCATACCCAAAAAATATATACTCGGAAGGACAGATGTTTCAAATGTTAAGAACACAGTGCCGAGGAGATAAGTCCGTCCGTCCCGCTTACGTAACAAACGGTAAGCCTTGGACACAGCCTGTTCCACGAGCTCTTTCTATATCTCGTCAGACAAGCCGTCCAGAGCATCTGTATGTACCACTCCCCGCGTGGTATTCAGCAAGGAGTGTCTTTCTACCTTTATAGGGTAAGAAACCAGCAACTTCGCCTTCAGCAGCGTCTCACCAGCGAATAGGGATTATAAAGAATGGACACTTAGCGTCGGTACCTTTGATGTAGCCGGACTGATTTCAATGACCTTCAAGCCAGCTAAAGCGTCAGATTCTGCTTTCTCCCTAGAGTTGGTATTCAGCAAGGAGTGTCTTCCTACCTTTATAGGGTAAGAAACCAGCAACTTCGCCTTCAGCAGCGTCTCACCAGCGAATAGGGATTATAAAGAATGGACACTTCGCGTCGGTACCTTTGATGTAGCCGGACTGATTTCAATGACCTTCAAGCCAGCTAAAGCGTCAGATTCTGCTTTCTCCCTAGAGTTGGCGCTGACATCACACCAGCTAGCAGTCGACACAGCGGAAATATAACACACACAATTAATACATCTAGGTACATTATGTACTCAAATAAAATAAATTGGATCCATAAAATAATAAATCCTTCATTAACTGCAATGTCTAGACTCTAGAGTTCCTTTATAATGAGAGTTGAGACGTTGACCCCAACAACAATTAAAATATGTAATGATTTGATAGCACTGAAAATGGAAAAACAAAACTCTTACGAGAAGTAAAACCATATATTTATATTATATTATTATACAAATATTAAACGAATTTGATACTTAATTTTATAATGTATTATATTATTTTATAATATAATGTATTATATCTGAAATATAAAATATTATTATTACAATTAGTTTGTCACTGAGAAATAAGGAAAAGCTATTAACTTGAATTTATTTGAAGCAAAGCGTTACTGGATTATGCAATAAAGTAGACGATGTTTGGATCCTGTGCCATAACACTATTCTCAATTAATTATCTTAGTGTATGCTCGATTACAGTACCTCTAGCGCTTGAAAGTGGAACTAGCCGCTGGCGCACAGAGAAACAAAATACAGGAAAATTCGCTCAGTGTCCATTCTTTATAATCCCTATTCGCTGGTCTCAATTTGTTTGGGAGATGTCTCAACCAGTAGGCTGCCGTTACGAAGTCTAGTTGCGTTCTTGACCTTCACCACAAGACTGTCGAGTGCGCGTCTCACATAGAATGGGCTAATGTTCATTGTTTCTTCTGTCCCGTCTAATGTGATACTAATAAATTTCGGAGGCGGCATTTTTACGTTTGTTTTTGCATTGCCCGTCTCCATAGTAACATTCGTTTCTTGATTACCAGTCGCTGTATTTTGTCCCTCTTTTGTTTTCTTCGTTGCTGGGCGCCCTGTCGGGCTGTACTATTCGGAATCGCGTGGGACAAGACTACGGAGATGGGAAAGATCCCCGCTGGTGAGAGGGGAGTAATAAGCCTAAGAACCTTAACCCAGATTTTCCCACCGTCCTTTCTTTTTTAGGACAGTTGCAGTGCCTTCGGATATTATGTCATTGTTGATGTTAGGGATATTTTATAAGTTGTGCGATAATGTTGGTAGTATTTGTTAGCTTTAGAAAATATACGTTCCTTGTTTCAGTTTATTTCAACATCATTTAACTGATTTTTAAGAGTGACTAATGTGCTACTGTATTTTTATGACAAACAATTTTTGGGCTTATCTGTGTTAACCTAAGAATGAATATAAATATCTAGAAGATCTCTCAAAACCAACAGCATGAATGGATGTGGTTGCCATAAAATATAATAATAAATACAGTGCAATTAATAATAATAATAATATTAATAATAATAATAATAATAATAATAATAATAATCCTACACGACGAATTCTAAAGGCGATCATTTCAAAACTAACAGCATTAATGGAAATGAGTGCGATAAAGTACAATAAATGCAATGTCATTAATAATAATAATAATAATAATAATAATAATAATAATAATAATAATAATAATAATAATAATCCTACACGACAAAGTGTACAGGTGGATATTTCAAAACCAACAGCATAAATGGATGTGACTGTGATACTATATTGTAGCGAGAAATATGTCTACATGAAAAAACAAACTGGAATGAGGTTATGAATGTTATCCGATATAACATTAATAAAAATTAAAATGTTTCTCAGAAGTAAGATAAGTTTAATATAATACCATTATGAGGTACATAACCAAGAAAACCCTTACTTCACCTCTCAATCTTGTTCCCATGTAGGCATTAAATATGCGAAAAAAAAAGTTCCTACAATCATCTCATTTTCCTCACTTTCCGGTTTAGACAATTTTGTCTGCTTCCGTTCACTGTTCTAACAATCTTGTTTGTGGTCTTCCCTGATCTTTTCGTCCGACTGGTCTGTACGACAGAGTTGCATATGGATAACGGGAGTTTTGAATTCTTTCAACATGTTTCAATGTCCTCTGTATACTATTACTTCTGTTATATTTTTTCCTCTTAATTTTGCTCTAATATGTTCATTCCTCTGGTGGTCTAGTCTTGTAAATCCTAAAATTGATCTGAGAAATTTCATTTGAGCTACCTATATTGTAGATCTCTCTCTTTGCTCTATAACCCATGTTTCACTGCCAAAATTGAGCATTTGTTTTGCTATAATGTTGTGTATGCTAACTTCAGTTTCTTTTAAGATTTGCGTCACGAAATGTCTTATTATAATTCCATTAACTGCATTATATTTGTGTTCTATGTCTTCATATCTTGAATTTGAAACAAATAACGACATAGAACAGAAACTACAGATATCGCACCTAATACCATCTGGCATCAAGGCAAACGTACATTATTAATGAAACATGCACTTCATGAAAATGTTTTCCCTCAGACAATACACTTGAATGGTGTCTCGCGAAATGCGTACGTACACGCCCTGAGAGTACCCGACTGTACAAAACATTTTTCTGAAACATCGTACCTCTATTGCTTCTCGGCGGGATGCGCACATGCATGCCTATTAAGATCACTCGAGCATACAAAACATTTTCCACAAACATCATATTTGAATTACTTATCACCAGAATGGATGCACGCATGCACTGCGAGACCGCCACGCTTTAAAAAACACTTCCCACAAACATCGCATTTGAATGGTTTCTCGCGAGTATGCACGCGAGAATGCACAGTGAGATCACCCGAACGGGAAAAACTTTTCTCACAAGTATGACATTTAAATGGTTTCTCGCCTGAATGCGTACGTTGATGCACTGCCAAAGCACTAGACTGGGCAAAACATTTTCCACAATCGTCACAATTGAATGGTTTCTCGCCGGTATGCGTACGTATATGCACTGTGAGACTGCCTGAACGTGCAAAACATTTGTGACAAACATTGCATTTATAGGGTTTCTCACCGGAATGGGTACGTGCATGTCCTGCGAGAGCACTCAACTGCACAAACGATTTCCCACATAAATCACAATTGAATGGTCTCTCGCCAGAGTGCGTACGCGTATGCACAGCGAGATGTCCAGAACGTGCAAAACATTTCTCACAAATATCGCATTTAAATGGTTTCTCGTCAGAATGCGTACGTGCGTGCACACTGAGATCACCCGAACGTGCAAAATATTTCTCACAAAAATCGCACTTAAATGGCTTTTCTCCGGTATGCGTACGCGCATGTACTGCGAGAGTATTCGACTGCGCAAAACATTTTCCACAAACATCACAAGTGAAAGGCTTCTCGCCAGAATGGGTTCGGGTATGCACCGTAAGATGGCCCATTTGCGCAAAACATTTCCCACAAACGTTACATTTGAACGGCTTCTCACCAGAATGCGTACGGGTATGCTCTTTAAGATTTGCAGACTCTACGAAACATTTCCCACAAACATTACATTTAAATGGCTTTTCACTCGTGTGCCTACGTATATGATATTTCAGTTGTTGCAATCGTAAGAAATATTTCCCACAAATATCACATTCAAATCTTTCTGTGGGGTGTATTCGCAAATGTGTTCTCTGGCTTCGGAAAGTCTGTAATAACCTCCCACTAATATTACACTTAAACGAAACTTCGTCTGGGTGACAATCTGACTGTGATTCCACGTTCTTTTTGTCAATAATTTATCGCAATGCTGGGCTTCAGGTGTCTTTTCTATGACAATATTCTTTGAGGGAAGGAAACTTTCACTTTTCTCCAGTTCACCATAGGAATTTCATTCCCGTCAGTGTTGAAAACGCTGTAATAAACAAACATCCTTTTAATGAAAATAAGGATTATCACTATAAGCTATCAACCTTGTTATTAAAGTGTACTGCCATAAAATTATTAATTGACACGTGTGAGAAATTTTCAGAGAAAATCCAACTAGGAATATAGAAGAGCTCTGATCTTAGAATTTACATTCATGTTTTTATTTTCAGATAAGTCAGTTATTAAATACAATAAATAATGTTAAAATATTCAATCTTATGACTTATATAAATTTAATATTAAACTCAACAATAGGCAGTATGTTACATCTAAACGTGAACAGACTACTACAACTTGTTCATCAATATACACACATTAATATTAAACTACAATGAGAATTCTCCTTCAAAAACTGAATTATAGTAACAACGTCAACTTAATGAAATATATAGATATATTCAAGAATTTCATCAAGCACCAAATAAGCTAGAAAACAACAAACAGAAGACGCAAATTTAAATTTATATTACGTAGAATCATTAAACACCTCAACAGACACCACGACATTAACGTAATATTACGGATTATTTTATGAATTATGACAAATATAAATTGAAGTTCTAAATTATATGAACAAAATTTTACAAAATTGAGCTATGTATTAAAAACAGAATATCATATATGTAGACACAAAGTTTGAAAACGTATTTCAATTTAAAATTGTGACAACTTAAACTATACATGTGGCTGAAACCATTGTTACACGAGTTTTATGTATTTCAAAATTAATAGAATATTTTAATTGTTATACAATGTAGACTTATTTATAACCTAAAAAAATTCCCAACAACTAAAATACATGAAACTTTGAGTCATTATTTCAGTACATATTATTACAACACCGATTTGATGGTTTACTATAAGAGAAAACAAAAATTCCATTAAGTACTTTAGATATCGTAGAAGCAAGTTGTACCTGATGATGTCGTAAAAGGCCAAAACTTTCATACATTATTTATATTTAACATGTATTAACAAAAGTTAATATTAAATGGATAAGTCATAAGTTTGAACATTTTAACATTATTTACTTATCTGATCTTAAGAAGTAATTTCGGTGAATGAACGCGAAATATAGACTCTGGGAAGAAGTAGAAAGGGATCATGAAGACTTGTGTAGTTTGTGGTGCACAAAGGCTGTGTTAGATGGCACCAGTGTTTAACAATTCCTCAATTCATCTTTATATTAATCACTAGGCATCGAATATGAAAGCAATGGAAGCTAATATTTAGTACGTCAAAATAGAAAGCATAAATCTTAACAGTAGGCAGGAAAAATGCACTAAAGCCCGAAAATCGGAAGTAGAAAACAATAATACCACAGTCTAGTATATACAGTCACGACGTTTGAGTTTATGAGGGTACTAGAAACAATAGACTGTGCTGGTACTATTTCGCATTGTCTGTAATGAGGCGATAGTATCGAACCTAGTGGTTAGAAACTATCTATGGATGCATATTTACTACGTATTGAACTTCGTGACTGTATATATTAGACTGTGATAAAACTTTCCTTGTTTTTGCAGGTAAGAAGGGACGTGTATGGGATGTAACATGAGTTTCTTAAGGGAACTGACCTAAAATCACATTTTCTAAAAATTACTGTAAAAAATATTACATAGTGTTGGGAAACTCTCAACAAAAGTTTATGGCCCAAATGTTAGTCTAAATGAGGTTCAAATTAAAAGAGCCATGGCTTGTTAAGTGCCACGACCCTTACCTGTTTACTTGTTACGCCTACTCATCTTCTTTGATTTTTTAATGATTTTTCGTCAGGATTTAAAATAATTGATTTGTCTATCGTGTGCTATAACAAATGCCTGTTAGTAGTGTAGTTGTGGGCCATAGGATGTAAAAAAAATAATCAAATGGCATGTGTTTTCAAACTTTAAGACTTATTATCCACAATATCCAATTTTCAATAATTATGGAACATTTTCTCAGAAGCTATTTGAGATAAAGTCATTAAATCTTGCACACATATTTATTATTACATAATGGAAATTCAATTAATATGTTTATTAAAAATTATTGCAATTATTATGTATGACACAACTATTAAAATTATGATAATTATTGGAACATTATCATGAAAATAAATTAATTTTCTACAATATGTGATACTCTGTCTTGTAAATTTATGTAAATGTATATTGGATCATGTTGTCATTATATTTTCTAATAAAAGTTTTAGAATTATTTAAATATGAAGGTTAAATCCATTGCACTTATCTCAAATTTCACTGCACAAATTTTGTTTTTAGTTGAATATTTAAAAAATCTTTAATTTGGCAAAGCAAAGACATTTTTAAAAAAATACTACTAAATTATTAAACATTTATTTAATAAAAACAATTTAATTTCTAAATTCTGTCTGCAGGGATTTGTTACATATAATGTAGCTCTCTGTAGCATTGTGGTAAGGTGAATGACTTTAGAGTATGGGGACACAAGTTCGAACCTGTACTCAACTCATATTTCTATGTCAAAATGGGAAAGGGACATGGTGAAGAGATAGTAAAAGACTTAGGGTGGGAATCTCTCAAATCAAGGCGACGAAAAACCAGACTCACAGCATTGTTTAAGGCACAAATGGGACACAAAGCATGGACCGACATCAATGCTAGATTATCAACACCATCATACTTAGGCAGGGCAGATCATATTAGGAAGTTTAAATGTAGAAAACAAAGAACGGACGTGGCAAAATTTTCCTTTGTTAACCACACAATAGTAGACTGGAACAGCTTACCTGCGGCAATCTTTCAGGGTGGTCCTCTCAAAATCAACACATTTAAGGAAAGATTGAGAAGATTAGACTGAAAATATAATTGTAGGTGAAGTGTAAATATCTAAGTTGTGTCATGTAATTTAGCTGATATGTAAATAAATTAAGGTACAATGTAATTAATTAAGATGATATGTAATTAAGTTTATTTGTAATTAACTAAGGTTTAATATGTACTTACAAATTATTACTTAAATTGGTAATAGTTGGGTGACATAAAGTCTCTATCATCTTATAACATTTTAGGTTTACCTCCCATCTATTGCCTCCCCAAAGGCCTTATTATAGAATAACATTTTTATTTATAGTCCTAGGTTTATTGCATCTATTTATTTATAGGTTCAGGCGTTATTACAGAATAAATTTAGGTTTATTTTATTTATTTTATTTTTTTATTTTTTTTTATTGCTGTAATTATTGTAGAATTATAACGGTATTATTGTATATTATACATCACTGCCCCGGGTGTACACCCAACTATAGTGTTAATAAATACATACATGTGCAGTAAATGTGTACAAAATTTCAGAACCATATCTTTAATAGATCATGAGAAAATGTGCCTTATATTTTGATATCAGGTTAGGTAAGTTCGTAATTAGGCTTCCTGACATGGTAAGGTATTGTAATTAATTATCATAATAGTGTCAGTCATTGTAAATATCTGTACGAAATTTCAGATGAATAGCTAAAAACTTGTGGGATCAGTGATTAATTACATGTAACGGTATATTTGAGCCTACGTCTCCCTTAATGAAACTTGGGCCACGGAAAGTAGGCACATCCTTGTCTGTAAAAGTGAAGTTTGTTTCAGCCCGCATACAGAACTGTATGAGATAGGCTACTACTCCCTAATATTGTCTGTTGGAGTTGACTTTAATACTATCTTTGCGTTATTTCTGTTCACATCTCTGCATCTGTTTTGAGTAAGAGAATATTGTGCTCATGACTGTAATCAGCAATCATCCATACCCACAAATTACATAGATTTTAATTTGTTTTCATAGTGTTCAACGGTGTCCAAATGACAGAAGATAGAGAAATGTCCATCGAAATCAAAGACATTCTTGACAAGGAATAAGACGTCATCGAACAGATCAGAACACTTTGCTATACTGATGTTTATATCCATGACGAAGTTGAGCCTCATGAATGTGGTAATACGTCAGATGACGTATGTGATTAAGACGAATTCTCCTCACTATCAAGAAGCAGTAAGTTCACAATCAGAATATGAAGCTTCTCCTAAGACAGTGATGTCAAAGCAAGCGCATTTTTCTGACCTTGACGTCGTGCGCGGGCATTAAGCGCTAGGTATGCTAGGAGGAATAAGCAGCCTGTGGGATTAAGAAAACAGTGGTGCACAAACTTCAAACGGAACGTGAAATTTTATGTCGTTATTTTATATGGCTTCATCTGTTTGTTATTTTCTATATTGTCTGTGAAACAAAAGTAGTAATACCTGTTTCTTAGCCTAATATTGCAGTTGTGTTTTAAACGTTAACAGGCTAACATAATAAAGAGTAAAGAGGGAATATTCACACAAATTCCATAATAACTACAACTATACTGTACTAAGTGAATTAAACACATCATTCATAAAGAAAGTGTTATCCCAAAGAAAGACACTGAATATGAAATGATAAGTTGAAATTGATATTGATGGTATCTTTAGCCTTATAAAATTAATCAAAACAATATTATAGTACAAAGCAAAGTTGTCTAGGTATATGTTTTAGCTGTATCTAATATTACATAATAAAACTCTTATCGCGTTATGCTTTTAGGTGATATTGATGCGCAACTTTGTTATAAGAATATTAAATTATCTCGAAATCCGCTAAAGCTATAGAGCTGACTTTTACCAACACATAGGCACATATATTTTGTTTGTGATGTAACAGTATTTGCTTTGTTAATTCATTTCCTTACAAACATTTTCCATGCGAATATTTTCAAACATATTAATACACTATCTTCAGTAATACGTATTTTCGATATATTAGATTTACGAAAACATTGTTTTAGTACCTGTAAGGCTACTAAACAAACATAATATCTGAAAATTTCACTTTTCTGTAAAAAAAAGTTGAGAAAATATTCCTTTTGAATAAAAAAGCAAACTTGTGAAAAATGAATAGTAAAATTAAAACTTACATTCTTATAATGCACTTATACTTCTCAGACAAATCTAAAAATTAACATGGATAGAGTTTTAATAAGTTCTCTTCCCTTTATCTACTGAATCAGTGCTGACCATCCCTGAATATAGCTCGACCAAGCGGCATATACCACCTCTTTCGACTGTCTCTTTCCTTTCCGCTGTAAAGCGCTCAGGCTCTCCTGGGCTCTAAAGGGTGCGCTTGCTCCTATGGACATCAGTTGACATCACTGTCCTAGGAGGTGAACATCTGACGACCCAAAATTGACTGATGAATATCTGGAAATAGCTTGACTTTATTGGACTTATGGCACCAGAGAAAAAAAAGGACCTCGAAGATCCTGGTCTTCTGTTAGCAGTCGTTTTAAGCTTCTGAAAAGCTATTAGTTGAATACCCTAACATGACACTCGTTACGTAGACAATGGACAATGTCTTTTTCGAAATGCTGAAAACGCACTACAAGATGTACTTTCGGGTAAAATAGGGTGTAAGAAATTCCATTTTCTTTGATTTCTCCTTTAGTATTAACGCAATTACAATTACCGCATTTACAATTGAAGAGTCCACTGCAAGAATGATGGATGTCATTTGGAATGCATTTTTCAGGAGAGGCAATTGAAAGTTTGAAATGCTTAGTGCTCAAAGCTTAACTGTGATTTTCCGATCATTACTGGACAATGACTATCAGTGTTAATGCCATATTTCTCGCGCGTTTAATGATGAAAGTTGCTAGGGATTGTTAATATGCTTTGTTGTTGAGACTTATGTAGATGTCTTCAATTTGTTGTGCTTTGAATTAACCAGAGACAAAAGAATTCGTACAATCATTAATAAAATCGTTGTTGAAGCAATTTGTTTAATTTGTGTATGTTTCTTAACCAAAAACATTCATTTTTTAAAGTAGACTTTGCTGCGATGTAACATCCAATGGGGAAAAAACTGACAATTGCCGCCACCAGTTGAAACTCTGTGTTAAAAATACATTCATCTTAAGTGTTAAAAGTAGCTATCTTTCGCATAAAAATAAAGTATAATAATCCATTTTTAACATGTTGCATATTTAAGTTAAAGATATATTTTTACGAATAGGGTTAAAATGAAATATGAAACATAAATTTTGACCAGTAAAAATTAAGACTTAATAATATTTCATCCAAAGCAACCTGATGTGAGATTTTGATTGTAAATAAATCAAGAATTCGGCATTTTCTTTGATTTCTTCAAACGTATTAACCTAACAATTACCGGTTTTAGGAAACTTGGACTCCACTTTGAGAGAGGAACAGACGCTAAGGATGTTTGAGAATAAGATGCTTAGGAAAATATTTGGGACTAAGAGGGATGAAGTTACAGAAGAATGGAGAAAGATACACAACACAGAACTGCACATTCAAATAAACATGTAATAATTAATGCCCTACCAGCAACAAACTGAACACGTGCGTACTATACTCACCTTTCAGTCAAGACTTCAGATTCCTCCATAGCCACATCCAGCTTATTCTGTATGTTTCACTGATTATAGCCGTGTCAAATGTTGTACGAAATGGAAATAATAAAGAGATTTAAGAGGTGGAAGACTGACGATAAAACGTCCATGTAATCAAGTTTAAACACTCGCACAATTTCTGCCATGCCAAAACCTAAGTATGAGGCTGGATTATGCACATGATACCGATTAAATTTTTATTCTCTACTGATTATTTAAAAACCGTTCATTATGTTCGCATATTGATGACGGTTTTTCAGAGGAGAGAGCATCTGATATTGGAATTACACCACGTCCTGCAGTGTATCACATGCCAGAAAACAGTGACTGAACGAAGCACCGATTAACCAACAACTTCTGTATATTGTGCGCATTTCTTCCTTATATATTGGAATTACAGTGAATGAACAACTAAAAGATATTGCTGCAGATATTCAGTACTTAAAACTTGACGAAAAGTTTCAGTAACATAAAAACCACGAAGAAATAAAATGTGATCCATTTTTTTAAACTGGTAAAGTATACAGCAGAGGTCTGCATCGGACGTTTTTGCTCGACCGCCAAGAACCTTAGTTCAAAGCATAATCCGATAGTTTCTTAGCGCACATTCATTTTTGATAGGGTAAAATTGTAACACGAGCGATAAATCCTCGAACAGTATAAGTCTGTGCGATAAAAAGACATTCGTTCTTGTTAAAGTGATGAACTTTGCATTAACATCATAGATGTTTATCTTTTCAAAACTTTGCAGTGTTAAAGATAATTTTTCCATAGTAAAAATGGAAAACTTGCTTTAAAATGTAATATAAATGTTGACCAGTAAATAAGACTTTTTTTTTCCACAAGGAGTGATTTTGTTTTGCCACATCTGATAGATGTTATAGAATGTAAATGTAATTATTATAAATGGAGAACACAATCACGATAATGCAAGAACTGTATAAAGTTTTCTAGTAATAATAATAATAAAATAATAATAATAATAATAATAAGAATAATAAAATAATAATAATAATAATAACAATAAACATAATAATAATTAGTGTATCAAGCTTTGCAAACTGAACAGTTGTACTATGATTATTCAGTCAAGATTATATTTTCATAGCCACACAGTTATCTCTGTTTCACTAATATTCTTCATTAATCTACTACTATATAATATTTTGTAAAAGATTGACGATAAATTGTCCATGTAATAGGCGGAAACTTTAATGGACCAATCATATTATATTTCCGTCATGTAAATCAAAATTGAATAATTATTAATTACCAATTAACTTTTTATTTTCATACTATTTTATTTATAACGTTCATTATGTTCTGTTTTGATGACGGTTTTTCCATTGATCTGATTCCATTAAACGTTTGTCAGCATAAATGCAGAAAAATGACCGAACTTAGCATCAAAAAGCCTTATTTTTACTTGAACAAAACATTTGTTATCTTATCTGTCGAATTCCATACAAGATAAGACATGCTGAGATGATATTGCTGCAGATATTCATTTATTAAAACTTGATCGAAAATTTTCAGTAGGATAAAAACCGACCGAGTTAAAATTTAATCCATTTTTTTAAACTCTAGTATACAGTATCTAAGATATGTACTGTGCTGAAAGTTCAAACAGAGTATTAAAACAGCGTACTTGAATTGAAACATGAAATTAAAAGAAAATAAGGATACTGATTGCATTCCGAAGTTATAAATAGATATAGGTACATTTTTATTACTCTATAATGTGAGTATTTTTTACTGATTTGAATGGGTGGGGAGGAAGCAAAGGTGAATTGTTCAATAGTTGAGCAGTTAGAAATTTTTCCATTGCTAGTTGTCAAAAATATAAACACAACGTTCCAAAGAATGGATATTTCTTCGTCTTCAGGTGAAAACCTACTGTGGGGATCATTACAAACAGCTAATCTGTCTGACTGATCGATGACCGTCAGGGTCAGGTCAGTGCAAGATATAAAGATGGAAAACCTGATGTCATAAGCTGCTGTAACATGAAATATATACATAATATAAAAGAAGAATACTGTGGAAGTAACTAAATTAATTATATGGAACAATAGCACAATAACAAGAAATAATATACACTAATAATCAACAGTGCAAATCGTGGAATAATGTAATAATAGAAAATAAATTAATGAACAGGGACCCATTAAACTACTAGTGCCATCTAGTGGTAGAAGAGAGTAATTAATAAGTGGAAACCAATTAAACTGCTCCACTCTCCATTAGACGAGACGCCAGTTCGGAAGGCAGTCGGCTGCTAGCGTTTGCGTAGAGACAGACAGATAATGAGAGAAAGGCAATGTACAACATTGCCACATCGTACTTAACGCGCGCGCGCAATACAAGTCCCTGAGGATAGAATTTCAATTTTAAAAAGACAATAATGACCTTAGCCGTTGATTATTACAAGCATTACAAACCTTTTATCAGAACATTATCAAATCTTACGTTCTATTAATAATGCTTATACCAAGTTTTAAGATTTTTGTGTGCGGTATTATATTATATTATTATTATTATTATTATTATTATTATTATTATTATTATTATAATTATTATTATGTTATCACAGTTTTAATACGAAATATATACGGTGTATTACTAGAAAAAATGATACACTATTTAAGTAGAAATTGTATTTAGGTCTATTTCTAGGCACAAATTATTTTAGCTAGTTAAATACCCTAAAACAATAACTACGAGTACCATGTTATATTGTCACATTTCAGTCACATTTAATATAAATTAGGATTTAATAAATATTCAGTACCGGGTTTTAATCAAAGTCGGTGATTCCCTCATCAGTCCCATCAGATTCTTCAGAGTCTGATTCTCGAAGATACATATCTAATAATGTACGTCGCAGCACACTTTTATTAAAATCATCTAATTCAGAGACTGTTTTTTCACGACGAGGATGTTTTCCAGGAGAACGAAACGTGGCAGTTCCGCTCACATTAAAAGATTTGTTTCATTCACTAACAATTCTTTGCACGGTTCGCAAACCCACACCACATGCTTCTGCAGTCGTCTCCTGTGAGTTGGCAAAGTTGCTGCCAGCACCATGATGCCCGGCAGAGTTCTGCTCGTTAATGTTTTTAAAATAATTATACATCTTAAACACTATTTCCCGCGCCTGCCTGTGCAGTACTTGTCTTTTTATAGTATCTCCTTCCATTTATTTATCTTACACATACACAGTATATGTTACTTTTACTTATTCGATGTTTTAAAACACTAACACGTGAACAAAGTAACTCGAGAAGCACTTGTTACTGACTGATTCTGATTGGTTCTCCTGTTCAAGCTTGTGACGTCACATGCCATACAGGCTACGGCGCATCTAGTAGCCGTCCGCCTTCCGAATTGCCGTCTAGTCTAGGTGGCAGTAGTATTTTAATGTGTCCCCGCTCATTTATTTATTTCCTATTGTTTCATCATTCCACGATTTCCACTGTTGAGTATTAGTGACTATTATTTCTTGTTGTTGTGCTATTGTTCCATATAATTAGTTTAGTTACTTCCACAATATTTCACATTACAACAGCTTATGACGCGATCCGGCATATTGGTAACTGGTGCTTTCGCCAATGGTATATTTCATCACGGCCATTCTGTCACGGACTTTTGCGTCATATAAGCATGTTTTGTCACAGATTGCATTTCGTCATATGTACCTTTGCGCCACAGTGGATATGTTTTGTCACAATATTGGACGTACTACAGAATATTACTTTCACTATTATTTATTGAATACTCATCAATTTTTATACACATTTTTATCCGAAGTTAGTGCATATATTTAAAATAAGTAATTTAACCAAAGTGTACAGCGACACAATGCCCAATTGCTCGAAGGTAACGTAGGATATTCTCATCGGCTTTATATTCCTGATATCTTTCTACAATTCGTGATAATCTTGTGTCGAGATCTGTATATTTTTTTTTTATTTTTACATGGTGGCGACTGTCCACCTTCCAATTCCTAATATCATTGTGAATTTTTGCTGTTTCAGCTTGAAGAGACTCTAGAACATGGTAAAATAATGAATGAAACTTTCCGATTCGTGTGTTAAGGCGTCAGTGCCTCGCCTCACAAGTGTTAGTGGTCCTTGGAAGATTTTCTAGCATTTGAACGTAACAATTCCGGGTGGATGGAGGAAATATAGGCTCCTGCCTTCCTCTGCTATGCCTTCGTCCTCTTACACAGTTGTGTTCGATATAGTCGAAGAGATTAACAAGGTTGTCTGGTATGATATCTCTTAATAGTTGGACAGTGGAGACGAAGTCTTCCTTGGGAACAAATGCTATTGCAATTAGCAAATGGAACGTGGATCGTAAATTTACATTTTCTTCCCAGTTGTACTCTTCAACGAGTTCATCAGACTAAAGTCTTCTCCAGCAACATTGCCCGAAATGAAATAAACAACCGGCCAGCTTTGCTTGTGGAAACGTATTTGAAATTATGGCCATTTCGATTGCCTCGTAATCAGTCGATATCAAGTGCAGTCGATATCTGTAATCTGTTGCACTCCGTGCAATGTATACAGGAATCCTCTATGAATTAATGTCTCCTGTCCACGTTTAGTTTTCCCGAAACATATGCTATCAGACATAGCTAAAAAAATTTTGATTATCACCTAAAAAATATATTCCATAACCTTGATAATGTATAACAATATTGTTGTTGTTCTCTAATGGCCGCAATTTGGGATCATTTAACCCATTTTGATTCTTGCTTCCCAATAAATTTGAGAGAAATTTTTATTTTGTTGTGCTTCCTTGTTCAGTGCAATGCATGTGAATAGATGTTCTCTTCCCATAGATAATCCTCGTAAGTAGCATAAGGGGCATTCTTCAGTATTAAGGATTCCAATTTTGCAGAGATGTGCTGCAAGGCAGTCATGACCGGTGTTCAATCTGAAGATGGCAACAGCTTCTTGTCTTGGTTTTAAGCTATATGTTTTCCAAAGTTTGTTGATATTTTCCCATTTTTTCCCTTATGATTGTTGATTAATTTTAAGGAGTATTTCTGCTCCTGATTTGGTTTTAATTCTGATGCCTAATGTGTGTACTCAAAACTTTGTTTTGTCTACGCAGTTTTATGCCTGTTTTGCTAATTCATCAGCAATTTCATAACAACAACAATAACAATACATGGTAAGTAATTATTAATTGTTGCAAATATACTTCTAGTAAAGAAACTTAAAATGAAGTGTGTCAGAAACTAATGTACGACATCGTAGGCCTGTAACAAAAGTGCAATGCGTGACAAAAGTGTAAAGTGTGATGAATCGTACCTATGTCAAAAAAGTATGACATCGTGTGTTCCGTCTTTATATCTCGCACCAACCTGACAGTCGTCGATCAGTCAGACCCACTAGCTGTTTGTAACGATTCCCTACAGTAGGTTTTCACCTGAAGACGAAGAGAGATGCACTCTTCAGGATGTTGTGTTTATATTTTTAAGAACTAATAAAAGAAAAAGATGAAACTGCTCAACTACTGAATCTTTAGGTCTACTACTGTCAGAAATATTCCTGTTTAGTATTTAATCGATCCAATTTTGCTGTCTGTTAGCACTACTATTATAAGTGGAAAAAGTTTTGTTATAGTAAAATAATAAATTTCTTCCAGGAATATAATTAATCAAGTCCAAAGATAATTTATGCTGTGACGTAAGACTGTGTTCATATCCAACAGTGTTCAATAATCTTTCCTCCTGTCCACATTTTTCCACCAACAGTTAAGTCTATTTGTACATTAAATGCTACATCTTATCCACTCGCCTTCCTCTCCAAGGAAGCATAATAGTACACTATTTTTACTTAATAATGTCGATCATGTATTTATACTCGACCATGCCGAAATGTAGCAATTATACACCTGGTAGTAGCCCTTTAATGCACCTCATTAAAGTACATCTATTCATTATAATTCAGTTGTTCAGCCAATGAGAAATCACCTTTGTACCATTATAAAACCGCAAGTATCGATTATTCTTGGATATGCAATCGAAAGACAATTAGCGAAAAGTCACAGAGGCTGGAAATCCAATACTGTCGCAGAAGGTTATGTTCTGTTACTATAATAATTAGCGTTAATTGTAAATAATATTCAAATAAATTCAATTTGTCATCTCGTTTTTCAATTCTAAATCAATTTCCAGGTTATATCAAGACTAATGTTCATTTTATTCTCTAGATTATATCAAGGTTAATGACATTCGTGGCTCGGAAAAAATCAATATTTTCGCGTCTGAGCACATCTCACAATTCAGATCAGTTCCGCTCCTCACTTACATAACCATAACATGAATACTTATGAATAATTTCAAGTTAGGAATATGGTCGAGCATAAAAAGTCGTATGAAACTTGCCTATAATGTTAATTAAGACGGCTCGTATGAAAATTATGAAATTCGCTTGCGCTCGTTTCATAAACAAACATATTCGCGTCTTAATTACTACCATTATAGGCTCGTTGCATAATGTTCTATTATCTAACTGGATAATTTACGACGCCTTATCAATCAACTGCGATGTTTGTCTAGAATCTGAGTGCAATGAAGGTGATAATGTCAGTTACCCAGCATTTCAGTTACCCAGCATTTCCTCTTAATGCGTCAAGGGAAAACCCCGGAAAAAACCTCAAACAGATGACTACTTGTGCCAACCAGGATTTGAATATGGGTCCTCTCGTTTCATGCTTAGCCATGCCAACCATTACTCCACAGAAGATCATGTAGCCGAAAAAAGTCACCTAACAAAAGTTGGATGAACACATAACACAAGTTGAAAACTAAAAAATGAAAGGAAATTGTAAAAGGAACTACAAATCCCACAAAAACTGAATTGTATATTACATTATGGTATCTTGCATCTGGCGACAGTCTTTAATTTTTGGAACACTTTCTCATATGTATTAAGCACAATAGTCTCTACACTTGAACAAATTTTTCTGATTCCGCTACCTTTTCTAAATTTTGTCTATAAACAATTTAAGAGTGTGGGAAGAAACTAAGGAATGTCCATTTTGTACGATTTTATTATGTATAGCACATTCTACAGGTGGCAACTGACGCTACAGAACTGTCCATTCACAAAAAGTATGAAACTAGAAATGTCAAAATTAAACATTTGGTACACTGGTTAAAATGTAATTCAGATATACAAACTAGTTAATCGCGGTAGTATTGTTTTGTGACATTCCCAACATCCTTAAATTGTTCAAAATTCAATTCCCTTTGGCAAAACATCACCCAAAACTGGTTTATAAACCTGCTGCTATCATGAGATATATTATGGAGTATTAACATGTAGTTAACCTTGAACCATAATTATCAAGGAAAGCAAAATCCTTATCATGATAAAAATTATACTGTTTAGAAGACATTTACTCCGTATTCGATAGAAAAAAAATTTAGCCCACAGTACATTATGAATCGGTATATAAATTGTCAGGTAAGAAATTCAATTCTGATAAAAGTTGGTGAAATAATTACCTACTTTTGAAAGGATTTCTCAGCAGAGGTATTTATGAGGATATGTTGTTGTTGTTTTCTAATGCCAGGTGTTTGACAATAAAGTCATTTGACCTCTTGCACTGCAATATTTTTCAAAGATATTATCATGACCAGCCACTGAAAAGATTTTGAGGTGTTCAAAAATCCATTTCTTGGTTTGAGTGGCACAATTTCATTAGGGGACTGATATATTCCAATTCTATGCAGGTGTTTGGCCAAACAATCATGGCCTGTTGCCAATCTAAATGCAGCTACAGACGATTTTCGTGGTAAATCGGGAATTAACTGCGGATTTTGATGCAGAGAGTTCCATTTTTTCCCTTGGGATTGTGTTACCAAATTTGGTTTGTTGAAGTCTAAGTATGTAGATTTAATAAATCTCTTCAGAGTAATACGTAGATTTAGTAACAGGTCTGTAAAAGTAAGCAGTGCTGCCCTTCTTTGCTAAAATCACATTCTGATTCAATGGGATGGTATCCATTGGAATACAATTCTTTTATTGAGTGATATTAATTGAAAGACATTTTAGTTATTTCTGCTGTTTGAGATGAAGGTGTGTGTTTAGAGACTATTGATAGAATAGCTCTTTAGTCTGACAATAAAACTGCATTCCTAAATTTATTGATGTGGCATAGAAATTCCTGAAACTTTCACTTATTGCAATGATTTCACTATCAAAACTTGAATTGTTCCATATCCAACTAAAGAGATGTATAAAGTGAGAAGAGACAGCACATAACACCAGCACCGGCACCTTGTTCTCTGGAGATCAAGGATCCGTCGGTGTATAAATGAAGCCAGTTTCGTGGAGGGTACCTAATATTAATTGTCTCTAAAGACGATTGTTTCAGTATTTCAGTGTTTACTTCTGATTTCAGTATTTGTTTATGTGGATATGGAAGAAATATTGAGGGATCATTGTTCTTCGAACATCATGATAACATATTAGGTGTTTCAAGATGTTTCTGTGATCGCTGTGGAAAATAATGATGACAAACATGAATAATTTTGCACTATCAACAAACTGGATTCAAACGCAGGGCAGGGCTTACAAATATCCCATATATATTTCTTTGACATCGTAACTCATAATATGGAAATGAGAAAATCTGCCTAATCTATCTGTAAATATTCAACCCCTGATCAGAAATGACTCAGTATAACAATTTCCAAGTTGTTCTCCGCCATTTTGATGAGGGTTCTTTTCATTTTCCGAAGCATATTCTAACTATGGAAGAGTACAATTTAAAAACAAACAATAATCAAAAGAATACAAACACTCTGGTGCTCCATGTCCAATGAATTTTCAGGTTCCAAAACAGCAGGAAAGATATTTGACCTTACCGACGTTTTATCATATGGGCTTTCTGTTGATATTTATAATTTTCATGGACGTATATTTTAATCATTTAGACAATTACAACAAATAATTTAGAACAAGAGAAAATTATTACGACAGCATATTATTATTCATTATTAATTGAGATTCGCGGAAAAAAGTTTAGACAACTGTTGTAGTGAATTTTCTATTTAAAACAAAAAAGAAAAAAGCTCTCATAAAAATTGAAGTGTTATGATAGGTTGTATGGAACAGTGGTTTGCAGAGCAAGACACGTAATTTTCTTTTGTAAAAGCTCAGAATTGCTTTATAATCAGTGTTTTAAGAGTACTTCACTGGTTACCAGACATAAAGTCCAGGATTGCAATGTCCACACGTCAAAATGCCCATGGTATAATGTTCACGTTGAAAATGTCCATGTTAAATTGTCCAGAGTCAAAAAGTCCATAGTTCTATATTGTCCATTTCACTCTGATGTCCAGAGTCATAATGTCCATAGCTCTATACTGTACACTATATCCATTGTTCAGCCGCGAAACCAGGTGGCCCGGGTTCGAATCCCGGTCGGGGCAAGTTACCTGGTTGAAGTTTTTTCCGGGGTTTTCCCTCAACCCAATACGAGCAAATGCTGGGTAACTTTCGGTGCTGGACCCCGGACTCATTTCACCGGCAATATCACCTTCATTTCATTCAGACGCTAAATAACCTAGATGTTGATACAGCGTCGTAAAATAACGCAATAAAATTTAAAAAAAAATCCATTGTTCATGATAGTTATAGTAACCTATGTAAAAATTTTCAAGTGCAGAACTAACCAGAACTGAAATTTTTAAACATGGAACGAAATCCTCAGTTAATACCATCATAGAAGGATAAGCCACTTCTTTCTTTTCATGGGTACCTATACCAATATCATGACTTTAATATATTGGCGATGTAGGAAAAGGAAAATGAATAATGTTGCAATAACAACTAACAGCAACTTGAATAACATTCGGGTTTTGCGGGAAGGCACAAATAAGCATTTACATGGTGCTGTTGAAGCAGGTATAGAAGTAAAGCGCATCTTGAACGGTGTTAAGGCAAGAGCAAGAGGGATGCCAAATGAAACTCCAACTGTTTTGGCAGCAACTTTTGGTTCTCCTGTGGAGAAGGCAGCACAAAAGATGCCTGAGCACAGAAGTTTGAAAAGAATTATAAACCGTATACAAACCTATAAGCGGCCTCCCAATTCAACAACACTGAATGATTTAGTCGTAACAGCTCCTTATAACCGTACGACAAGGGATCAACAGTTTCTATTGTTTGATTCAGGCCAGGATGACGAAAATAGACGAATCAACGACAAATTCTCCAGATTGTGATAAACTACAACAGGTACAAAGAAAATAGAGAAATTTTCATATATGCAGATGTGAGCGTCGTTAAATAAACCATATTGGTATTGGTTACCATCTTAAAAGTGCAGCTCCGGTTCCCGATGATTATTAACTTATTTGTACGAGTTACGAAATGACATTTATTGTGTTCTATTCAAGTAGAATTTTCCTTTCAACTTGGACATTATGGACATTTGACAGTATGGACATTTTGACCTTACCGACGTTTTATCATATGGGCTTTCTGTTGTATGGACATTTAGTACATGGACATTTCCATTGTATGGACATTTTGATCTTATGGACAATTATCATGTGGACGTTCTGTAGTATGGACTATATACGGTGGAAGCACATCATTTAAAGATGGTTATGTTGAATGGAAAATTTTGTTCTCAGACACGGTATATTTCTCATGTTAGGCTAAGAACTATCAATGCCTCCTCATATAGTGGGAGTAATAACTGTATATAAAGCGGTGAAAAGTGGTAAGCTGATTAAAATGTTGCTGTAATTGTTAATAAATAATTTTTCGTAACGCAGTTCGGGACTATTTCAGATCTTTCTGGGTTTACAGCAAGCATACAAATAAACTAAACGAACGAAGGTTAGTAAAACGCTAAAAGATTTGAAAATCCAGAGAAAATAATTCACTCAGTGGAAAGAAAAATGGAAGATATTATCTCATGTGTGAATATTCATTAAAGACCTTTTAACTTTTTACTTTTCCAGGGTCTCGTTTGATATTATTGTGTTGGTTTATTGGAGGAGTTTGGACTTGTTGACATGATTAAACAGTCAGTATGAGGTTGCTACTGCAGAGTGAAGGAGGATGGCAACAGGACTCTGAATTAGTCTTGTGAATTGTGACGTTCATGCATACTTACCACCAACTGGTCCCAAGAACTAGACAGCAATCATGTGGACTTTAGCTAACAAAGGAATTTAAAAATAAAAACGACAACAAATATCATTAACTATATTTGCTATATTGGAATGATCATTAAATTAGATGTGGACCTGGTAAAAATCAAAACATCAAAATGGATATGATTTAGGGAATGTTCAGCATCGCAGTCTCTACCAGTAAAATTGAGTGGAGAAAAATTCATGAAGGTCTACAGCAGTGATGTCAAAGCAAGCGCATTTTTCTGACTTTGACGTCGTGTGTGCACAGCAAGCGCTAAGTATGGAAAGAGGAAGGGTTGTGCATATGAATAAACAACCTGTTTGATTAAGAAAACAGTGGTGCACAAACTTCAAACAGAACGTGAAATTTTGTCGTTATTTTTATATGGCTTCTTTCTGTTTAATATTATCTATATTGTCTGTAAAAAAAGTTCTAACACTGATTTCTTAATATTATTGGTTTTAAATCTTAATAAATAATAGAGAGTTAAGAAGGAATATTCAAAATTCCATAAATTATAATATTATACAGTATTAAGTGGATGAAACACATCATTCATAAAAAAGTGACATTCAAAGAAAGAGATTGAGTATGACATGAAAAGTTGGAATTTATATTGATGGTATCTTTAGCCTTACAAAAGTAATCAATAAACTAATCAAAACAATATTACAGTACAAAGCAAAGTTACCTAGGTACTGTATCTGTTTTAAGTGTATCTAATATTACATAACAAAACTCTTATCTCATTATGCTTTCAAGTTGATATTTGTGAACAACATCCTATCGTCAGAATATTAAATTATTTTCTCGAAATCTGCTGAAGCTATAACGCTGACATTTTTACAACACATGGGCACGTATATTTTGCTTATGATGTAACAGTAGTTGCTTTGTTAATTCATTTCCTTACAAACAATTTCCATGCGAATATTTTCAAAAATTTCAATACACTATCTTCAGTAATACGTATATACGGTATATTAGATTTACGAAAAGATTTTGTAAGGCCACTAAATTAATAGGCCTATATCTGAAAATTTCACTTTTCTATACGAAAATTTGAGAAAAAATTTCTTTTGAAGAAAAAAATCAAACTTGTGAAAAATGAGCATTAAAATTAAAACTTACATTCTTATAATGCACTCATACTTCTCAAGAAAATCTAAAAATTAACATGGATACAGTTTTAATAAGTTCCCTTCCCTTTATCTATTGAATCAGTGCTGGCCATCCCTGAATCAACGAAGCTCGACCAAGCGGTATATACCACCTCTTTCGTCTGTCTCTTTCCTTTCCGCTGTAAAGCGCTCAGGCTCTCCTGGGCTCTAAAGTGCCCGCTTGCTCCTGTGGGCATCAATTGACATGCCTGGTCTACAGGATCAAGAAACGGACAGCATGAGAGCAACAATCGTACCCCTGGTCACCTGAATATAGCAGTCATAATAGCCAGTAAATAAGACAGAACTGTTAATGTTATATTTTATTTAACGACGCTTGCAACGGTAGAGGTTATATCATCGCCGGATGTGCCGGAATTTTGTCCCGCAGTTCTTTTACATGCCAGTAAATCTACTGACAATGAGCCTGGTCGCATTTAAGCACACTTAAATGCCATCGATCTGGCCTGGAATCGAACCCGCAACCTTCGGCATAGAAGGCCAGTGCTATACCAACTCGCCAACCAGGTCGACAGACAGAACTACCATCCAACATACTTATTGAACTACACTCACCTCAACTTCGCTCTTCATGATGGGAAAGTCAATTGGCACAGGCGTTTCCTCAAATGTGATCTCTGATATCAGACCATACCTTTGATCCATACATTTCGTTTTTACTTCAGTCATGTGCGGATCTAACAGATTTCCTCCCTGCAACCCAAAAAATGAAAATAATTATATGTAGTTCCTCACTAGAAATCAGTGACTAGTATTAAATCCTGAAGTCAACGAATGCACGTAAACATAATCAGAGTCAGTAGTGAAATAATTTGTATGAAACGCCTCGTCTAGATTGGTTATGTAGATCCCAAATCTGCTCGTTGCTTTATTGAAGGAGTTGGATGCGAAGACATGATTAATTCTTCCTTCCCAGGTAAGTGTGAGCATGCTAGTGGAGAACGGAAGAAGATGGAAAAAGAATTATGGAGCAGTTTTTGTTATTTATGATTTTAGTGTGTAGTTACAAACAACTGGTGCCAAAAAACAGGCGATGGATGGATGGGCGGGCGGGCAGGCGGGCGGGCCGGCAGATAGATGGATGGATGGATGGATGGATGGACGGACGGACGGACGGACGGACGGACGGACCGACGGACCGACAGACAAAGAGACAGAGATAGATAGATAGATAGATAGATAGATAGATAGATAGATAGATAGATAGATAGATAGATAATAGATAGATAGATAGATAGATAGATAGATAGATAGATAGATAGATAGATAGATAAATAGATTATTTAGATAGATAAAAGATAGATAGATAGATAGATAGATAGATAGATAGATAGATAGATAGATAGATAGATAGATAGATAGATAGATAGATAGAAATAGATAGATAGATAGATAGATAGATAGATAGATAGATAGATAGATAGATAGAAGATAGATAGATAGAAAAGATAGATCTGATAGATAGATAGATAGATAGATAGATAGATAGATAGATAGATAGATAGATAGATAGATAGATAGATAGAAGATATAGATAGATTAGATAGATAGATAGATAGATAGATAGAAGATAGATAGATAGATAGATAGATTGCCAATTAAATTGATAGATAGATAGATAGATAGATAGATAGATAGATAGATAGATAGATAGATAGATAGATAGAAGATAGATAGATAGATAGATAGATAGATAGATAGATAGACAGACATTTTAGACAGACAGACAGAGATAGATAGATAGATAGATAGATAGATAGATAGATAGATAGATAGATAGATAGATAGATAGATAGATAGATAGATAGATAGATAGATAGATAGATAGATAGATAGATAGATAGATAGATAGATAGATAGATAGATAGATAGATAGATAGAAATAGATAGATAATAGATGATAGATAGATAGAAGAAGATAGATAGATAGATAGATAGATAGATAGATGGCAGACAGACGGACGGACAGACAGACAGACAGAGAGAACTTTATTGTCGAAGGCATAATATATACATAGACATGGTCATATATATACAAATACAATTTAATTTAAAATAAGTCACATATAAAAAACATTATTCATTTCAAGGGCTCATGTGTGCATCCTCAAGATTGTAGGGACACAATTTTATTAATTTCATTTTTATATAATTCCTAAATTTGAGAGAATTTTTTGTATATTTGATGTCATCAGGCAAACTATTGTAGATTTTTAGCAAAGACCATATAGGTTCTACTAGTGTTTGTAAGGTGGTGTGCTGAAATAGTTAAACTATTTTTGGAGTATCATAGGTATGGAAGTCACAATTTTGGTCAAAATCAGACAGATTTTTATAAATTAGTTGTAAAACATTAAAAATATATAAACCATAAACAGTAAGAATAATATATTGTAAAAAATGTTCCTTACAAGAGGTCCTACTGTCAACGCCCACTATGCATCTGACAATACGCTTTTGAGCAATAAATATATCATTCAGCATGGTTCCAGATCCCCAAAAACAAATACCATGATAAGCCTTGACTCGACGTGTGGAAATAATAAGACATTAATACATCGTGATTTATTATCGTCCTCAAAATTCTGATTTGATAACAAATGCTATTGAGTTTAAAATTAAACTTGTGCAAAGAGGTCTCCAAGACAAACAATCATCAAATGTAACGCCCAAGATTGTGGAGTTTCGCTAATAAACTTAGAAAGAAAAATTAAAATAGATGCAAATAAGTGTATTTTCTAAAAAAAGGTGCAAACCACCAGTTTGAACACCTACCACGGGATTAACTGAGAGCGACCGATTTCATGCTGGACTGTCAATTAAATTAAGAGCAGACATAATAAAATTATTAGCTGGGATGAAATCATCAAAATGTTTCTGATTTAGTGAACGTTCAGCATTGCAGTTTCTACGACAAAATTGGGATGGAAAAGATTCAAGAAAGATAAAGATGAAGAAGAATGGACAGCATGAAAGCAATAATCATATCCCCTGGTCACCTGAATCTAGCAGTCCTATCAGCTAGTATACAACAGAGGAAGAACCACCGACCTACTCCCTTCATAAACTGCACTCACCTCAACTTCACTTTTCACGATGGGAAAGTCAATTGGTACACGAGTTTCATCTAATGACATCTCGATTTTTACATCATAGATGTGGTCCATAGATTCCATCTTTATTCCAGTAACCTGCAAATCTAATACATTTCCTTCCTGCAATACAGAAAACATAATAATTATGAAACATACCACATGTATTTATGTTCACGAAAAAACAGTGCCTATTTTTAAAGTCCTTCCTCTCCATTATTAAATCCTGAAATCAATGACCACATGTGTACACACTCCAGAGTCAGTAGACCCATAATCTGTACGAAAAACCTCGTAACTAAGCCTGTAAAAAATAGCTTTATAATATGATATTGTCTTGTTCAAGTATATACTTATTAATGACTAAAATATACATAAAATAATTGTAACAGTATTAAAACACTTGTTCATTAAAATTCATGTATCTTAACTAAACATGTTTCTGGACCACAGCTGTCCTATCATCAATAGTCATAATGTGAATCAGCTGGTGTTCACTGATGTCTGGAGCCGATGTGTTTTGGTAGCTGTAACTTTCCCTCACTGGGATTGCTTATGATAGATACGTTAAATTGTATTCGTATTACAACAGTGTTTTCTCGTAAGTGATTAAAATTGAGCCGTGCACAGCGTCACAATCGACAAATTGTTCTCTGTCACTAGTGTCCTGTTTGTCGCGAGCGCCATCTTTTCACTTGGCATTCCCGAAAGTACCATAATTCACAGCAGTGAGGAATTGTGGGTAGACGAGAGACAGCGAAAGATTCTTCTTGGACAGGCAGGTAATCATACATGGATACTTGAAAATCCGACATGGTCTCATACATCGTAACCCGAAGATTCGCTCCCCTTGGTACAGGCGAGAGGTTTGGAAACTTGCTGGCATGTAGTATAGACTAGAGACATAGAAGACTCCTGCTGTCGACAAAGACAGAAGTTTCGAGATCGCGGCAGCTGCAGGCTAGAACGACTTATTATTCTGGAAGGATCTGGATTACAGATAAATGTATTGATTACTCTGCATAATAAATTTTAACTATTTTTTTGTGCTGGGCATGTGATAGCCTACATGTTTTCTATATAATTTGAGCCTCCTGAATATGAATATGACAATATAAAACAGTTATTGGTTACAGTTTTTGAGATATTTTGAATTTATATCTATTCAAAATACTGCTTTATATAATGAAAACAAGGTTAAATATTCACTGTTCAGAAGATTACAGTTTTTCCTTTTCCGTATTTTCTTTTACACTGGGCATAAGGTACATCACGAGCTAAAGTCCAACAATAGTCTGTTAGCATATTGGTACTCCACTGTTCTAGGTATTTTTTTTTCCCCCATAGTTGAAATTTATAGATGAAAGTGCTCTCCATGCTCATCACTGAAATCGCCACAATTATCGGGGAAAAAGTCATGATGGAAGTGAATTTTAAAAAAAATGTTACAACCCATAGTTTCATATGCCAACAGTAAATTTTGCACCAGTTCTTTATAGTTCTCACTTCTATGGTTACCCAGAAAATTTAATACAACCTCCTTGAATGCAATCCAGGCAGTTCTCTCTTTTCCTTCCAACAAAGATTCGAAGTGATTGTCCTTCATTACTTCTCTAATTTGTGGTCCATTGAAAACTCCTCTTTTATTTTGAGTCACTAACAAGGGATTTTTCCTGGAAGTGTTTAAATTTCATTATTCATCCTTTTCACAAAATCCATTATCCCTGACTTAATGTGTAAAGAAGGCAAAATTACTTTACTTTGAGACACAAGGGGTTGATGTATAATATTTTTTTCTCTGGCTCTAGTGATTGTTATTTTATTTTATAATGCTTATCTCGAGCGAGATTGTCCCATTCACACAGAAAGCAGCAACATTTTGTGTAGCCTAATTGCATTCAAAGAAGCAATGCTACAACCTTCAAATCCAGCACATATAAAGCATTCGTACTTTAAATATTATCATTAAGGCACACTTTAAATAAATACACGTCTTACACAGACTACTAACACCACGGAAATCTCCTGGTCAACAGAAGCGATTTCATATGGCGAACCTGTGTCCCCTCTACAAATGGAACTGAAAAGAACAATAATAATTTCCGCTTCTAGAAGTGGTTTTTGTCCACACCTGTGGAGTAATGGTCAGCGCGTCTGGCTGTGAAACCAGGTGGCCCGGGTTCGAATCGTGGTCGAGGCAAGTTACCAGGTTGAGGTTTTTTCCGGGGTTTACCCTCAACCCAATACGAGCAAATGCTGGGTAACTTTCGGTGCTGGACTCAGACTCATTTCACCAGCATTATCACCTTCATTTCATTCAGATGCTCAATAACGTAGATGTTGATACAGCGTCGTAAAATAACCCAATAAAAAAAAAAGAAGTGGTTTTGACAGGGTGGTCTATTGCAAAATATGAAGTACAGTAACGCAATTAAAGCTCACAATGAAAGAAATGCACATCTCAAGTAAAATCACATAAAAACAAGCGAATTCATATTGCGAACCTATTTCACTCCTTCAAAATAGACTCGTCAAAGGGCAATAAAATAATTTCCGTTTCTACAAGTGCTTCTAACATGGTGGCCCACTTATAGTAATATTTTTTTACATAATGGGTCGTTACATTTGTAAAACAAAATAGTTACAAACGAAATACAGTGATTTTCTTAATAAAATGCGTAGAAAATGAATTATATTGTGCATCTCAAAAACCTGAACTGCTGGACAATTTGCTTATTATTCTTGAATTCAGGAGGTCGAAATTAGTAAGAATTTGTTAGTTTTATGTCTGGCACAAAATGACTGTTGACCAGTGTTATTTTGATATTTGTCTGTTGATAAAGTATTGGTACTGCGTTCAGTAAATTCATTTGAAACCTTCCTCCCTCTCGTTTATCTACCTTGTATTCCAAATTATGTAATATTGTACAGTTGTGTGTGAATTTCCGTTTAATGAGTCGAGTTAACTTTGGATACTGTATTGGCCATGGGTTAATGTAATTCAGACTATAGCCCTGACTATGGGCTTTTCAATTTTTTTTTTTTTAATATTTTATATTGTTACATTTTCCATTATTATCATTATTTGTTCCTACTTCAGTTAATTATATTTGTGTTCTTTCATTTATTTATATAGTGCTTTTTTTCTGGAAAAAAGTTTACTGGAACTCTATCACTCGATCACATTATACAACAAAAACGTAGGTTCAAAAATATTAGGCCTACATATCAGGAGCGTATTTTGCGGGCTACCGGTGGTAGCCCAAGGAAATTACAAAAGAAACAGTTTATAATATAACATAATGTAATAATTTTGTATTATTAGTTTTACCATAGTAATTAAAATTAAAGTAATTGTTAGATATATTTTGTGTAATAATAGGGTCAGCGGTAGCCCAAACCCTTTAACCAGTATACGCCACTGCTACATATCTTATATTACAATAAGTTCCAAACAGAGCTCATCGATTTTAAGCATAATGGAAATTTTGCGATTTCCAGCTATAGTTTCAGGATCAATAACAGAAGATGGCAGCACTAGATTGCATGAGTTACTTTTACACCAATAAAAATAATGAGAAAATATAAACTCTCGGACTCAGCAGTGGCGGCAATTTTAATTTTCAATTTCGCTTATAAAATATATATCGTTTGAATTTGTAACGACAAAAAGTTTACCGGAACGCATTCTGGGTGAAAAAAAGCCTTGCTTAAGAAAATATTTGGGGCTAAGAGGGATGTAGTACAGGACAATGGAGAAAGTTACATAATGCAGAACAGCACGCATTGTATTCTTCACCTGACATAATTAAGAACATTAAATCCAGACGTTTGAGATGTTAGAATCCGGAAATGCATATAGAGTGTTAGTTGTGAGGCAGGAGGAAAAAAGATCTTTGGAGAGGCCGAGACATAGGTGGGAGGATAATACTAAAATGGATTTGAGGGACGTGGGATGTTTTTTTTATTTTAGTTGGTTATTTAACGACGCTGTATCAACTACTAGGTTATTTAGCATCGATGAGATTGGTGATAGTGAGATATTTGGCGAGATGAGGCCGAGGATTCGGCATAGGTTACCTTGCATTCACATTACGGTTGGAGAAAACCTCGAAAAGAACCCAACCAGGTAAGCAGACCAAGCGGGGATCGAACCCGCGCCCGAACGCAACTTCAGACTGGCAGGCAAGTGCCTTAACCGACTGAGCCACGCCGGTGGCGACATGGGATATGATGATAGAGACTGGATTAATCTTGCACAGGATAGGGACTGATGGCAGGTTTACGTGAAGGCGGCAATGAACCTCCGGGTTCCTTAAAAGCCATAAGTAAGTAATTCAGTCTTGCTAATTGTATGCTTCCACTGCGCAATTCTGCTCAAATCTGCATCACCTTTAACATCTGACCTTGTAGTCGTAATCAATATACTGTGATTCTGAGGATTAGTTTTGAATATATTGTATTAGAACAGTTTCAAAATATGCATAAAATAATTGTAACAGTATAAAATTATTTATTAAAATTAATATATGTTGACTAGACATGTTTCTGAACAAGGACTGGGCACCAGGAGCAGAACCAAACTCTAAATGGTGACGCTGTTCGCTAATGTTTGGAGCCGATGTGTGCCGATTCACAGCTATGGTCCAGAAACACGTCTAGTCAACAGATATAAATTTGAATAAATGTTTTCATATTATTGCAATTATTTTAGGCATATTTTAATCACTTATGAGCAAACACTGTTGTAATAAGAATACAAATTAACTCACCTGTTGTACATGCTTATTCGTTTTATATTTTCACATGCAACCATATTTAATTTCTGAATGACTATTAAGCTATTACAGAAAATATATGGAGGGAAATGTGAAACACGTTTTAAAATGAGTTATTCTTTCTTTAATCGATTATTTTATAACGCTTTATCAACTGTTACGGTTATCTAGCGTCTGAGTGAGATTACCTCAGATAAAGGTTTCTGCTCTTCTATATCTGTGTTATTACTTCTGTCTGCCAGAGGGTCGATATCACGTTCCATCTTGATGACGTCCATCGCGACTGAAAAAAATAATAAACATAGATTAACAGGCAATAGGGCAGCTATCTCGATATTTTTACTAGCATTTGTAATAATAATAACACGTCTCCATAGTAAAAAAACAGAAGTGAGCACAGATGACCACGTTCAATATAGGGATGTTACACTACTTATTTCACAAAGTCTGAGAATTCAAGACTGAAGTTCTCAGAATGATTTTAACCACCACATAAAAAGTTACACATCGAAATGCCAATATAAGGAACTCAAGGGGGTAAGTTACTGTAATTATTTTTGTTACAATACCGATATATCGGGATTCTTATATTATAGCATAGCGCAAAATTTTCAATAAATTTAACTACACTCTGTGTGCTGTCAGTTCAATCTCTGTTCTGTCACTACACTCTCTGTCCTACAAGTCCAGTATCTGTACTCTCAGTCAATCCTATGTCCTCTCCGTCCACTCTCTGTGCTCTCAGTCCACTCTCTATTCTCTTAGTCCTCTCTATGTCATCTGAGTCCACTCAATGTCGTCTCATTCAACTCTATGTCATCTGAGTCCAGTCCATTTTCTGTTCTCATTCAACTCTGTCCCTCAGTCCATCCAAGTCCATTGTATCTTCTCTCTCAGTCCATTTTCTGTTCTTTCACTGTACCCTCTGTCCTCTCAGTCCATCCTGTGTCATGTGAGTCCATTGTATCTTCTCTCACACCACTCTATGTCCTCTCTGTCCACTCCCTGTCTTCTCAGTCCACTCTATGTGCTGTCAGTCCAATCTCTGTTCTGTCACAATTCTTTCTCTCCTCCTCCATTCTCAGTCCATTCTGTCCTCTCAGTTCAATTTCTATGTCCTCAATCTCTGTCCACAGTTCTCAGTCCACTCTATCGTCTGAGTCCACTCTCGTGCTCAATCCAACCTCTGTACCAACTCTCTGTCTTGTCACTATTCTGTTCTCATTCCTCCATGTCAGAATCCACTCTCTGTCTCAGTCCATTCTGTCCAGACCCTGTTCTCTCAGTTCAATTTCTGTTCTGTCACTACAATCTCTGTCCTAACAGTTCACTCTCAGTCCACTCTATCGTCTCGGTCCACTCTCTGTCCCCTCAATCCAACCTCTGTACTTTCACTACACTCTCTGTCCTGTCATTCTACTCTCTGTCCTCTCATTCATCTTCAACAGAATCCCTCTATGTCCTCTCAGTCCACTATCTATCTTAGCAGTCCCTTCTATGTGCTCTCAGTCCAATATCTCTTCTGTCACAGTCCAGACTCTGTCCTCTCAGTCCACTATCTGTCCTCTCAGTCACTGTCTGTGCTCTCAGTCCACTCTATCTTGTGTCCCTCAGTCCAGTCCACTATCTATCTTAGCAGTCCCTTCTGTGCTCTCAGTCCAATATCTATCCTCTCAGTCCCTTCTATGTGCTCTCAGTCCACTATCATCTTAGCAGTCCCTTCTATGTCGTCCCAGTCCATATCCGTCCCTCAGTCCCTTCTATGTGCTCTCAGTCCAATATCTATCTTCGCAGTCCCTTCTATGTGCTCTCAGTCCACTATCTATCTTCGCAGTCCCTTCTATGTGCTCTCAGTCCAATATCTCTCCTGTCACTAGTCTCTGTCCTAGCAGTCCAATATCTGTCCTCTCAGTGCACTGTCTGTGCTCTCAGTCCACTCTATGTGCCTCAGTCCAATCACTGTTCTGTCACTACACTATCTGTCGTCTCAATCCACCCTCTGTCTTCTCAGTCCACTCTATGTGCTGTCAGTCCAATCTCCGTCCTGTCAGTCTCCGTCCCCTCAGTCCACTATATGTGCTCTCAGTAAAATATCTGTTCTTTCACTACACCACCTGTTCCCTCTGTCCACTCTCTGTCGTCTCAGTCCACTCTATGTCTTCTGAGTGCACTCTATGCCGTTTCAGTCCATTCTCTGTCCCCTCAGTCTGCTCTATATGCTCTCAGTCCAATCACTGTCCTGTCACTACACTATCTGTCCTCTCAATCCACTCTCTGTCTTCTCAGTCCACTCTATGTGTTCTCAGTGCAATCTCTGTGCTGTCACTACACTTTTTGTCCTACCTGTCCACTCTCTCCCCCAGTCCACTGTGTGCTTTCAGTCCAATCTCTCCATGCTACCAGTCGAGTTTCTGTCTTCTGAGTCCATTCTCTGTCCTCTAAGTCCATTCTATGTCCTCTCAGTCCACTCTCTGTCTTATAAGTCCATTCCCTGTCGCGTCATTGGAACTTTATATATTTTGATTTTACGATAATTTGCAATTCTCTCATACATGTTCCAAGGAATTACGTCTATACGGGAATCGAACCCCTGTAATAATGTGTTTGGTTAACAGTTCCTTTGCCTCACGGGTTGCCTGGGCTGGAGGCAGCGTATCTGTTCTGTTATAAACTACTTCCACGATTCCATACAGTTGCAAGTAATTGGCTTTTCAAATACATGATAGCAGCCTTTCTCTCATCGCTAATTAGCAGGGTTGCCAGATGTCCCGATTTTCATATAAAAATCTCAAGTCTCATTTCGATTCGAGGTGGGATGCTAAAAGTCCCTCATTTAGAAAATTAACATCACTTGTATGATTTTATGGTTACATAGTAACTATTTTCTTCTAGGCCTAAATAATTAAATTACATTTTAAAATTTTTGTTTTTTAACATTGGAAAAAAACAATATTTTGGCAAGTGTAAGGTTTGTAGCAACGAATTCAGTGGTGAATATGATATTTCTAAACATTTAAAAACAGACGTTCATCAGAAATCCATGGCACAGAGAATGGAAAAAAGCTTGTTGAAAATGCTAAACTCCAGTAATAAATATGTAGGGCCTATATAAACTCTGTAAATGTATACTGTATGTTAAATGATGGGTTTTGAGCTGCAGTATGCACAAAATAAAATGTCAATTTAGATATCAATAAATTTTATGACATTGTAATCAATAAACACTGAAAATTAAATATTTTGTCCCACGTGATCCATCTTTTGGAATTTGTGCTTTATTGTTAATAATAAACAGCTGGGGAAAACTAGGAGACAGAACTACTATTAAACCATTAAGTTAATAATTTTGCATAAACATATTATTGCCAGAAACCCTTCAAAAGGACGCCAGAGAAATGTGATGTAACTTACAGCCAGATAAATACTGCTTTGTACTTGGAAACCTGTACCTACAATTTGACTTTTATTAAAATTGCAATTTTGAGATTTATATTAGTCACTAACTGCACATACGTACAGGGATAATTTATTATTTATTTTTTTTTTAAAGTAAGTGCTGTATTATATGATGGATAAAATATGTCCCTCTTTGGTATATCTAAATTCTGGCAACCCTGCTAATTAGTGTAGTGTTGGCTGTCATGCATACATGCATAATGTGTATGACGTAATAGCCTTCCACTCGTCCGCCATGACCCTGGCAGCATATACTTTGAGATTGCCGAATGATCAACTAGATCAAAAGCTTTGCATAAATCAAGAAAGATTCCCACACATTGTTCACTATTTTCCAATTTTTCATATATTTCTTCAATGACATTCTGAATTGCATTGCTAGTTGATTTCCCTTTTTGAACCAATTTTGAGCATTTGATAACATTTTGAATTACAGTTTTAAGAAAAGCACTAACAGTTGACATATGTTTACTACCAATTCAACGATAATGTGTTAGTGTGCTTAACATAAAAGTTTCAAATGTAAATACGTCTTCGTCTTGTCCAATTTTTATATACGAGTACAAAGAATAAAATGAATTTCTCCACTATGAGCCGACCGACATCACAAAAGAGATCTGGACTACAACGCAAACTGAAAGTGGATAGTTGACTTTGGAATTGCAAGTTCCCTGCTGGCACGGCGAACAGACTTACACGGGCTCCCCAGATGCGACAATTATGCCTGTTGACGATCCCACAGACGTGGAAGGTGGACTCATCACTAAACACGACCTTCTGCAGATATCCATTTTCAATATCAATTTTCAACAGCATGTCACTAGCGAAATCATATCGTGCAGGCAAGTCGTTTGGTTTCAACTTTTGAACCAATTGAATCTTGTATGCATGCAGACGTAAGCTCTTATGCAGAACATTGTTGCACAGTGAACGCCATTTTAATTACAGCTATGTCAACAACAATGACCAAATGTTGCCAACATCACACATAAAACTTAAAACGTCCCTCTTTCATTTGCCGCAAATTTCATTTTCCTATCTCCATTATTACGCGAGTTATTAAACTTTCATTGGTAAATTTTGGGAAAGTGTTTGGATGCTGTTTACTCCAAATGTTCTATCTTGGTTTGGTCCAAAGTACGTTTGTGAAAAATATATCAAGTAACTTACGCTTATACAAAATAGGGTAGTTTCCTAGTACCCAGTACGCGTCACACAAGTCGTTTTTTTTTTTGTTTACACAGCAGTTCCTTTCTGAAAAGAATTTTAATGGTTTGTTACTTGATGTGATTTTAGTCAGTTTGTAAAATATTTTTGGTCCAGGGAAAATATATATATTTTATGAATATACAGCAATGGCTGACTTAACAGCTTATGTAATGAGTACCGGGTACTAGGAAACTTCCCAAAATAGTGTCATGTAACAATATAAGGTAATTAGCCTATGAGCCGCAGATAGGAACGGCCAAGTGGCGGAGGTATGTGACAAGATTAGTGGGTTGGTTACTTGACATGAGGCGAGGTATGTAACAAGATTAGTAGGGTAGTTACTTAAAGAATTATCCTCTCAACTAACCCACTAAACTTGTGACATATCTCTGCCGCTTGGTCGTTCCTATCTACATAAATATCCAATATACTTACATTTCTTGAAGAAAATAATTGACTTATGTACTTGTTTCTGCTGTTAGTGTGAAGGACGTCAATGTAACGCCCAATATTAGTAATAGGTGAATAATATTGAAATTATATTACATTTTTCACAGTATGTGTAGGAAGATGATCAAGAAACCCGTGATAGGTGTTACATGACATACCGATAGAGACTTGATAATCCAAGGAGTTATATACCATTGTTTATTGATATTTCAAAAATACGCACTAGATAGGAAATCATGGCTTCCCCTCCCAATTTTAACATGTCTCCGCGATACCATCAGGTGCTACTGATTTAAGAGTT
The DNA here is from genome assembly GCA_025594305.2 of Periplaneta americana. Lineage (NCBI taxonomy): Eukaryota > Metazoa > Arthropoda > Insecta > Blattodea > Blattidae > Periplaneta > Periplaneta americana. The sequence continues at coordinate 10,328,379 of JAJSOF020000042.1, forward strand.
TTCAATTTAGCGATCCTTCTCCTTATGTCCCTAGGCTTGATAGAAGCTAAGTGTGGTATTATTGTCCTCATCCCAAAACAATGGCATAATTGAAATTTAGTTTTTATGCTTTTTCTCTGTCCTGTACAATAAATTCATTGAGGTCATTCTTTAAAGGGAGGCTCGAATAGTTTTACTTGCGTCGTCCCTTCACATATTTATAAAATTCCCCCCACCCATTTTGTTCACCTTTGAAAAGTTTATTGAAGTAATTTTCCTGCGCTATCTTCTTCGCATTAAGGAGTTATATCGATAGTTGTGAGAATTTTGTTTGTTTACAACGATTTCCTCGCGCTGGTTGTAGAATTTCCATACTTTTCTTTTAAGTTTCCGTATGTAATTATTATAATATTCCGGATCGGGATTGTTTGATAAATGTTTAACCGGGATAAATTTCTGTAGTCCTGTTAATATAATCTGCTTGAACTCCGCCCAGCATTCTTCTACACTACTGCCCTTTACTACCCATGGTGAGTACTTTTCTCTAAGATAATTTGGAAGCCTTCTTTGACAGCTTTGTTATATTGCAAGCTATTTTTGTTCTTTGTTACGCTTTGCTTGTACTTAATATTCAATAATATTTCAAGAATTACCGCGTCGTGGTCACTAATACCTGGAATCATTTCAATGCCTGCGACTATTTCTGAAGGTCTTAAAAGAAATATGTCTAGTAAGGAATCTCCCCATGTCGCCCTATCTGTTACTTGTATTAAGTTGTGTTTCCAGATGAGTGCATTTACTAGTGACTGGGCTTGACCCATCCCTCCCTCTAGTGTACCCTGCCAGTTTACCTGGGGCAAGTTTAGGCCCCCGCGACGATAACATATTGGCCGCGAATGTGTCTATTTTCCAACATATCTCTTATTTTGCACAGTACATTCAAGCCTTCTTTCGGAGCCCTGTATAAACCGATGATATATAATATGTTTCGTGAATAATCATCTGCTTTGTCTACACCCAACATTTCGAACTCAGAGTCCTTAAAATTTTCAGCACTCTGCAGGAACTCTTTTACACATATAAAAACCCTCCCCTGTTCCTACACGGTCGCGTCTGTATGTTAGTAATCGTTTCTAAATACTTCTGAGTCTGTTACTTCGGTGGAAAGGCATGATTCCGTTCCTATTACGACGTCAGGATTATGCGAATCTACAAGGTTCCAGAATTCAACTGATTTATTATAAATACTTCTACAATTATTGACCTGCAGCACTACTAAAGACTTACCATTACATGACATAATATTTCTGATCCCTGTTGTTTCCGCTGTGGCTGCTGCTACTGCCTCCATCTCTCCAGTTGCCCCTGCCGTCGCCGCTTCCTCCGCTGTAGTAATAGTACTCGTACATACTATTTGCCGCCGTCATTCCTGGTCGTTGCTCCTCTCCGTTGCCGCCGCCCTCGAGAACAGCGATCCTAGTCCCATCGCTCCTCTTCGATTCAGATGGATTCCGTCACGTCCCAGGTCCCTGTCACTGATCCACGAATTTGGGTCCACGAATGTTGCACCCGTTCTATCTGCCACCCAGTCGAATGCCTCATTGAGTCGCCCAATTCGAGTGGTGGTGGTGGTGGTGGTAGGGGTGGGGATGGCGGTAGCCGTGGTGGTGGCAGCAGCAGCAGTAGCAGCAGCAGTAGCAGCAGTAGCAGCATGAGTAGCAGTAGCAGCAGCAGCAGTAGCAGTAGCAGCAGCAGTAGCAGCAGCAGCAGTAGCAGTAGCAGCATGAGTAGCAGTAGCAGCAGCAGCAGTAGCAGCATGAGTAGCAGTAGCACTAGCAGCAGTAGCAGTAGCAGCATGAGTAGCAGTAGCAGCAGCAGTAGCAGCAGTAGCAGTAGCAGCATGAGTAGCAGTAGCAGCAGCAGTAGCAGTAGCAGCAGCAGTAGCAGTAGTAGCAGTAGCAGCAGCAGCAGTAGCAGCATGGTAGCAGCAGCAGCAGCAGCAGCAGTAGCAGCAGTAGTAGCAGTAGCAGCAGCGGTAGCAGCGGTAGCAGTAGCAGCATGAGTAGCAGCAGCAGCGGTGGTAGCAGCAGCAGCAGCGGTAGCAGCATGAGTAGCAGTAGCAGCAGGTAGCAGCAGCAGGCAGCAGCAGTAGTAGCAGCAGCAGTAGCAGCAGCAGCAGCAGAGCAGTAGCAGCAGCAGTAGCAGCAGCAGTAGCAGTAGCAGCAGTAGCAGTAGCAGCAGCAGTAGCAGCATGAGTAGCAGTAGCAGCAGCAGTAGCAGTAGCAGTAGAAGCAGCAGTAGCAGTAGCAGTAGTAGCAGTAGCAGTAGCACTAGCAGAAGCAGCAGTAGCAGCAGGAGTAGCAGTAGCAGTAGCAGCAGCAGTAGCAGTAGCAGCAGCAGTAGCAGTAGTAGCAGCAGCAGGAGTAGCAGCAGCAGTAGCAGTAGCAGCAGCAGTAGGAGTAGCAGTAGCAGGAGTAGCAGTAGCAGTAGCAGCAGCAGCAGTAGCAGCAGAAGTAGCAGTAGCAGCAGCAGCAGTAGCAGTAGCAGCAGCAATAGCAGCAACAGGAGTAGCAGCAGCAGTAGGAGCAGCAGCAGGAGTAGCAGTAGCAGCAGCAGTAGAAGCAGCAGTAGCAGTAGCAGCAGTAGTAGCAGCAGCAGCAGCAGTAGCAGCAGCAGCAGTAGCAGTAGAAGCAGCAGCAGTAGCAGGAGCAGCAGCAGCAGTAGAAGCAGCAGTAGCAGCAGCAGGAGTTGCAGCAGCAGCAGTTGCAGCAGTAGCAGCAGGAGTAGCAGCAGCAGTTGCAGGAGGAGTAGCAGTAGCAGCAGTAGTAGCAGCAGCAGGAGTAGCAGTAGTAGTAATTTATTTATTCATTTATTTATTTACTAATATTTATTGTGCTGTACAACAGCCTAGTGCCAATAACAGTTCAGCACAAGATAAAGTTAGCACAAGATTCACAGTGTACAAGGAATAACAAATGTGCATACAAATAATTATGAAAATTACAGACAAATACAAATAAACAGTAATGACAAAATGAATAGATACCAAAATACAAATAATTATTAAAATTAGTACAGTGAAATAATTAAAATAATGGCAATTAAATAAAATGAATTACAAATGAATTAATGAAATCATATAAATGAAGACTGGAATCATATAAGTAGTATTGTAAGGATATGCAAATGACGAGAATAATATGATACATATCTCAACAAATGGTATAAATTAATAAAAGTTACATAACAACTCAAAAAGTATATACTACACATTAAATGGATCCAAGTTCAATCCATGCAAATTACTTACAACTTACTTACTTACAAATTTAAGGTTCACATCTGCAGACTGGACAGAGCCAGTCTCTATCATCATACCCCACCTCCCTCAAATTTGCCAGCAAATTAGCATATTTAATAAAACATTTTATGAAATCTTAAACCCTTAGCAGGAATACGAAGACTGATATTGCTTATGAATGATTCACAATCAATATCACCCTTAATGACTTTACAAAAAAATAAATAATCAAGATCCTGAAGTCTGGTAAATAAACTACCGCAATTGAAATACTTGCAATTAATCTCATATTTATAATCGGAATTTGGTAAAAATCTATACGAACACAAGGAAATAAATTTTCTTTGAATATTCTCCAATTTAGCCGAGTCAGTGGAAGTAATGAAGTTCCATACAACAGATGCATATTCAAGCTTGGATCTAACCAACGTATAGTACAAAATTAATAAACACAGAGGAGTAGAAAAAGAATAAGTTATAGATCTAATTAGACCAAGCATTCTTAATGAATGGGTGTAAATATATTGCACATGATCATGGAAATATAATTTTGAATCAAGTAAGATACCAAGATCTCTAATACAGTCTTTCTTAGTAATTATGACATTACTAAGAGAATAATTAAATTTTAGGGAAGTAGTTTTCGGTGAGGAGGAAATAACAAAAGTTTTGGATTGATTAATTTTCAGTCCATTTTCAACAGAACATTGTGAAATTGAATTAATGTCATTTTGTAGAATTTGACAATCAACCGAACTATTAATTTTACGAAAGATTTTGAGATCATCCGCAAATAAAATCCAGCTAGAACTTATTCTTTTACTTATATCATTTATGTATAATAAAAATATGAGAGCTCCGAATGTAGACCCTTGAGGAACTCCACATAAACTATTAAATGGAACCGAGAGAGAATTACCTAGTCGAACACAAGATTGTCTATCTGTTAAATAATTTTCAAACCAATTAACATAGTTAGTGGAGAGACCAAAATTACTTACTTTATTTAATAAAATTTTGTGAGGAACAACATCAAATGCTTTGCTAAAATCAAAATAAATTGAGTCAATTTGACCTTGATTTTCAACAGCAGGCATTATGAGATTGAGATAGGAAACATAATAATAATAATAATAATAATAATAATAATAATAATAATAATAATAATAATAATGATGATGATGATATGATGATGATGATGAATAATAATAATAATAATAATAATAATAATAATATAAAAGCAGAAAATAAGAAAATAATAGTCTCACTTTAGGCATATACATTTGGAAATCGCACAAATAATAACTTCTAATTGAATAAAATTATATTGTCAGTCGAGGAACAGATGGAGTCCCTCATTAAAAGCATCTTAAAATGCTCCATCATATCTATCACACGGAGGGAGCAGAAGCGTCGTTAGTAATAGGGACACAAGGAAGGTGTCCCCTCAATATTTTTGACCCCCAGTATTATACTCTATACAGTCTTCAAGATTTCAAATTTGTTTAGTTCCTAATATCCCCCCAAAAAATAATATAGGTAACGGAGTCGATGGAGCGAGAATGCTCTATATGACAGATATTACATTCGAAAAATGGATCGAATGAAATTTAGGACATGAAAATCCATTCATTGACTCTTGTGTTCAACATGAGGCTTCGAGTTGCGAATTCGGGACCCCAGTGCACTGGTAGAGTTCGAACTTGATAATTATTCGTATACCCATGTCCGTGACAGGTCACTAACACAGTGATTCTGAGTGTAGAAATTATCTATGTGTGTTGTATTGGAATGCTTTGATCCTGAATCCTAATATTTACTTCAATAAATTAAAGACAAGTATATAATGTGTTTCCGGATATTGTGATTTTGTAATGCAATTCCGACAAAAGATAACGGATACGATATAATAAAATCCTATAAAGGATCACTACCACTTCATTGCGTAATGCTTGTCACAACTTAACCTCAAAACCCTTTCTTAATAGGTTTGCTTCAACGAGTTACATTACTGTAGAGTGACTAGAACGCCTTCTGGTTGAAGACAGTTGAACATTAGCACGCCATGTTTTTTTAGGTCAAAATGTATTTTTTTATTTTATTGGGTTATTTTACGACGCTGTATCAACATCTAGGTTATTTAGCGTCTGAACGATATGAAGGTGATAATGCCGGTGAAATGAGTCCGGGGTCCAGCACCGAAAGTTACCCAGCATTTGCTTGTATTGGGTTGAGGGAAAACCCCGGAAAAAACCTCAACCAGGTAACTTGCCCCGACCGGGATTCGAACCCGGGCCACCTGGTTTCGCAGCCAGACGCACTGACCGTTACTCCACAGGTGTGGACGTCAAAATGTAAGGGGCGTGGTTCAAATGTGGTACAGTAAGAGATTCGTGTGATGAAGTTAGTAATTGTTGTTAATTGACTTACATATTTACAAATATACAGGTCTATAGTGCGTCTATTTAACTCTCTTAATTTATAAATTTACAGAGATGCGAAGAACACAAACACATACACAATTCACGTTAGTGTATTCTCATTTATTCTGTCTCAGCACTCTTCAGACATCCTTACAGGAGCTGTCTAAATGGTTCTCTGACTGGAGATTACTACTCAACATCTTCTCTTTAAGGCCTATTCATAATCCACCTCCTTTGGTTCTTCTAAATGAACAAGTTACATGGCTCTCCAGTGAAGAAGCTGTCAAATATTTGGGAATATTATTAGACACGAAACTTACATGGAATGCCCATATAACTCGCATTGTTACACTAACCTCTTCTAGAATTCGAAAATTATACCCCTTGGTTAATAGACGTTCACAAATTGGATTGGACTGTTCAATGCTACTCTACACCTCGCTTGTACGACCTCTTTTAACTTATGCAGCGCCCGTGTGGGGGACAGCAAATAAGACACACATGCATCGCCTACAAGTTCTCCAGAACAAGTTCCTGCGTACTGCAACAAATGCCTCCTGGTTTGTGAGAAATCAACAACTACATCAAGAATTGGGAATTCTTCCACTAGAACAGTACATCCATTCAATGTCAAAATCTTTCTTCAACAAACTTCCTGGTGTTCCTGGAGCTGTGACATACAACATTGGAGCAAGATCTTGTCAGCCATCTCGACTTAAAAGGAAACTCCCTCAAGACATCCTTCTTAGTGATACTGACGACTCTTCATAAATTTGACACAGAAAATCATCATATTTTTGTTCACATAGTTGACTAAAATGTTTAATTAATTAATTTAAATTAATTAGAGGAGCCTTTAGAGCCAACCTCAACATGATATTCTGCATGTGATATTCCATAATTTAACAGTGGTCTGTATAGCAAGTTTGATGGTCGACCAATATTAAACATAAAAAAAAAAAAATTTATTCTGTCATAAATTCGTTTCAATTATTATTTCTCAAATCATCATAAATCCTCTTACGAACATGTGGCACATATTGTAAAACCTGTTTGCATGGCATTAAACCACAATGTTATGGAGGGCCTTATTCGCCAATATCCACTGCTAAAGCAGATTGCAATGTTTCGAAAGCTCTACACTTCCAAAATTTCAACATCCATAATGCTTAGTGATGATCTTGGAGATTATCGTCGAAGTAGTGGGCACTTACCGACTCTATAGCTAAACAAGCAGAGGGTATTGAATTCAAGACTTCTTCTGCCGAAATATGGCAATAATTGTCAACACAGAACTATGCTCAACGATGACAAAATTTAACGAATGAAGAAAGTTTTAGCTAGGAAAATAAGTTTCATGAGTCGAGTACTCAGGAAGTATGTGAAAGAGCTGGAAAAATTAAAAAGGGCCATGACCTTACTATAGAGATGGTTTGCATGGGTGTGAGTTATCCTGGTCCAACTCAGTTGTATATCCGTGACAAATGTGTTAACAGCAAGAGTCAAAGTGTAACAAGAAACTATGTAGTCTCTTGAAAAATATGAGTTAAAATTTACTTACAAATAAACAGTAGGGTTCACACTAATTTTCTGCCCAGTTCACAAGGCCAAAGTCTACCCAGAGGTGCCTTGATCTCCTTGTTGCTGATTTATGTTGCTGATTTCATATAACCTGGTGACGTGCTCTGTGACATGGCATCTCCGGCCACAAAACATTGTACCACAGTCTAGTACATGCAGTCACGAAGCTTGAGGTGATATTTTGCATTTCTCGCAATACAGTGCTCCAAGCGGTTAGCAATTGAGAGTACTAGGAACAACAGACTGTTCGATAGTAGTGATTCCAGTGGCTAGCAACTGAAGTTCAACTGTCATAGGATGCATATTCCCTACGTATTGAGTTTCGCGACTGTATGTACTAGACCAGTCTTCCGCCACCTTTTTCTACTCATGGCACATCCTAGACGGGCCTAGACTCAACACAGCACACACAAAGTTAATCTCCTCAAAAACCTATGATGTGAGTCTCTTAATATAATTATGTAATAGAATCAAGTTAATAATAATAATAATAATAAAGATTATTATTATTATTATTATTATTATTATTATTATTATTATTAGCCTATAAAAGAGAAATCGACTCTTTCATTATCTTATTAACAATTTATGAATTTTAATTTACTGTTAAAATACACATTTCTATTACTAATATTAAAGTAAATAACTCTAATCATACCTTCAATGGGCCTGCTTAGCTGCACAAAGGTGGCTGATCTGTGGTCAAATCGTTGACAGCGCAAGCTTCATTTCTTCATCGATGGATCTGAGTCTCTCCCTCTTTGGTGTTTTAATTTGAGTTAACGTCGAGATTCCCAGTTCACACATAATGACAATAATATATTGAAAATGGTAATAATATATTAACTGCCATCTCGGAGATAGCCTGGGTATTCACTCCTTATTGACAACCAAAATGTTTCCAAAGACATTTCGAGAAGGTTTAATTTAAATGTTCTGTCTGCTTTTAAATCTGCCAGTTCCTCTTGTACGAGTATATTATTTTGGAAGATGTTTTGAATCCACAATGAACGGATCACGAACCCAGTCGAAATCTTGAACACAATGTCCAAAATAATTCTTGAACTTCTGCTGCAAGATTACTAAATGTTCTTTAATTGAGTCCATCAACACTTTATTACCGTCAGCAAGGGGCCATACAGTTGAGAACATCTCAAACGACCCATTTTCAATAATCGGTATCCACAAATTCAGTTTATTCACAAATCCTTGAAATCTTATCAGAATATTTTCGTTCTTACCTTGCATTTTTCTGTTACGATAATTCAAATATACGAAGATATCAGAAAGATATGCCTACTTAGATACCCATTCATCATCAGCGAATAAATCCGCACTCATGCCCTCCAACAGTAAAAAATGCAAGTACCTCATCTTTAAGTTAAAAAATTCGCGCTAACAGTTTACCTCGTGATAACCATCGCACTTCTAATTTCTTACAATAATAAGTAAAAGGTCGCGTCACACCGGTCGCAGAACACTGTTCTAGACTGTGGTTGTACTTGAAAATTTGTCCTGTCCTTGAGGGCATTGTCTTCAATTAAAGGCACCTCAATGTGGAATTTCAGAAGCGATCCTTCAAGGGAGCAAGGGCGGAATTTCCAATTGAAAACATCTGTACTGCAATAGTTAAGTGGCCGAGACTTTTCGAGCCACTGTGTCTTAAAGGTGGATAATTCTGGTAACATAGATGCATTGTGTGTGAATAATATGTATACATATGACATAAAAAAATATTGAACCGCATTCTTTTCTCACTATAATTTATATAATAGGATTTATCATATAGCCTAAGACTACGTAAGATTTCTGTGAACAAAATCAATCGAAATATGAACTAACATGAAATATGATAGAAACAAGGAAGGTGTAACTTATAAAGCGAATTTTTACTGTTACTATCTTAATGTCTAAAATTGTGTATGGTACGAACATTTATTACTTACTTACTTATTGGCTTTTAAGAACCCGGAGGTTCATTGCCGCCCTCACATAAGCCCGCCATTGGTCCCTATAGTGAGCAAGATTAATCCAGTCTCCATCATCAAATCCATTTTAATATTATCTTCCCATCTACATCTCGGCCTCCCCAAGTCTTTTTCCCTCCGGCCTCCCAACTAACACTATATATGCATTTCTCGATTCGCCCATATGTGCTACATGCCCTGCCCATCTCAAACGTCTGGATTTAATGTTCCTAATCATGTCAAATGAAGAATACAATGCGTGCAGATCTGTGTTGTGTAACTTTCTCCTTTCTCCTGTAACTTCATCTCAAACACCCTTAACCTATGTTCCTCTCTCAAAGTGAGAGTCTAAGTTTCACAATCATAAAGAACCGGTAATATAACTGTTTTATAAATTCTAACTTTCAGATTTTTTGACAGCAGACTGGATGATAAAAGCTTCTCAACCGAATAATAACACGCATTTCCCATATTTATTCTGTGTTTAATTTCCTCCCGAGTATCATTTATATTTGTTACTGTTGCTGCAAGATATTTGAACTCCTCCACTCCTTCAAAAGATAAATTTCCAATTTTTATATTTCCATTTCGTGCAATATTTCCGTCACGAGACATAATCATATACGAGGCTTATTGGAAGGATTCGTAACAAGTTTTTTTTTTTACGGTGATGGGTTGTTATCCCTTCGCCCAACTGCCAAGCTGGAGGACCACCCCTCATTGGCTGTCCACGACTGCTTATTCAATATATTCACAGCTACCCTCCATATCTGGAGGCCGTCTCTCGATCTGCAACGAATATATATATATATATATATATATATATATATATATATATATATATATATATATACACACATACACTACTGTGCAAAAGTCTTAGGCACCCGATGTAATACGTTTATATTGTGTTCTAGTTCCTAGAATTGAGAATGAAAGTGGTCTAAAACAAGTTAGAATGAAGTCTTACTGGTGAAATGAGTACAAGAATTCGTCTCCGCCATCAAACCAAGCTTAATGTTTTAACCATGGAAACACCACATCCCTTTATAGACTCATGACACAACCCTCGCTCGGGTATATTGAGTGCTGTGTTTACAAATTGCGTATAAACAGAACAAGTTCTAGTCAATGCTGTGTACTAGATGAAATGAATGTGTTTCTTTAAGAATAAAACAATGTTGAAGTTAGTAATAGACTGAGTCTCTTCTTAGTAGGTTTAACAAGAAAAAAAGCAGTTATGGTAAAAATTTCAGTTGAAATGAAATACAAAATTTGCTTTTTGAGTGAGCAGTACCATTGTCAAGCAAGTATTGCACGACAAACTTGTGTATCGCGTTGCGCAGTACAGGAGATTCTAAGGGAAAAGCTACAGTTAGGGAAGTAGATAATCGAAAGCGGACTGGCAGGCCCAAGAAATTGACTACAAGGGATGAACAATATCTGAAAGTGACAGCCCTGAGAAGTAGAGCAGCTTCAAGTGCACAGCTGGCAGCAGAACTTTCTGAAAACAGTAATACTGAAGTACATGCATCTACAGTATGATGGTCACTTATCAAAACTGGTCTTCATGGACGTGTTACTGCAAAAAAAAACCTTTCTTACGGAAGGGTAATAGGACAAAGCGATTATCATTCGCAAGAGAACACAAACTATAGGGAGCCAATAATGGATATAAGTCCTTTGGAGTGACGAACCAAAATTTGAAATCTTCGGAAGTCATGGAAGGTAGTATGTCAGGCGGAGGAAAGGAGAACGATTAAAGGAGGCATGTCTGCAACCAACTATGAAACACGGGGGTGACAGTGTGGAAATATGGAGTTAATGGAGTGAGTGATTTAATAAGAATTGAAGGTAAGCTGACAGCTGTTAAATACAAACAAATATTGATTCATCATGCAATGCCATCAGGTTTGCGATTAATTGGAAGAGATTTTGTCTTTCAAAAGGAAAATGATCCGAAGCACACAGAAAATATAGTGCAGCAAAAACAAGGTAGAGAAGATGTTCAACTGTTGGACTGGCCTCCTCACAATCCAGATTTAAATATTATCGAGTGTCTTTGGGATTATCTGGGCAAAGAGAAGGTGAAAAAGCAGCGAAAGTCTGCAGCTACATTGTGGCAGGTGGAGGAATATTCCTGCCACAGTTCTCCAGAAATTGCAAGAAAGTATACCTAAGAGAATTCGAGAGATATTGTTGTCTAAAGGCGGTCACACATCATATTAGTGTCAAGAACCTACTCAGTGACTCTTGTGTGTGATATTGGTTTATTCTGTGTTTTCTAAATACTTTGGTAATAAATACTTTTTTTCATGGTATTTTTTTCTTTTTTTTTTTTTTTACAATTTTTATTACCTGCCTAAGACTTTTGCACAGTAGTGCATATTCGAATTTCTGGTAACAAGCACTGACCTAATGAACTTCGTGATTCAGCATGGTGACAAAACACTTCAACTAATTTTTCTCTCACGAATGAGGGTAAGTATAATGAGGTTGAGTTACAGGCCATCTGAGCACGGCTGCATACTGGGAACATCCAGTCGACAAGGCCATATAATGCATGAGCAGGTAGCCACTTGTACTTTAATTAGTGTGAGGGCACTTTGTGAACACTTAGGTTCGTGTGTTACTAGTTGCATTAATTTTGCCTAATTATTTTCGTTCTTCGTTTAACAGAAAATATGAGACAATAAATTGCTAACAATCACACCTCAGAATTAACAAGAAATTTCCTATCCTATGATGAACAACTACTGCCGTTGCAGAAGAATTATTTTCAAAGGTTCTTTGATATCATTTTCGCTGTTAATAAATAAATATGCTTACCGTACGCTAGGCGACATCTTTTCCTGTTTCTGTACTTCGCCAATATGCAACAGCCGTGCTCAGATAGTCCATTAATTAAAACACCCTCAGCATACATTTGCATTGTAACTTGTTTAATTTTCCACGGAAAATTTACACAAAATAAATATAAATGAACATTGGTGTAAGTGTAAGTGCACATCCCTTATCAGCTTACCTTTACACGTGAAGCATTTTCCGAACACCACATTTGAAGGTCCTTTCGGCCGTGTGTTAGAATTTGTTTCTTTTTTAGACTTCTCGATTCACAAAAATTCTTACCACATTAATTTCATTTACAAGTTCCCTTACCACGTGTTAGACGAGACTGAATCTTGAGGCCATGGGATGCTGAAAAACACTTTCCACAGATATCGCACTTGAATGCCCTATCGCCGCTGCGTAGACTTCCATGCAATTTAAAGCCGCCTTCATCGACAAACAGCTTTAACATTAATGGCAAATAAATGATCTTTCTGCAGTGTGCAAACGGGAATGATTCCAGAGGTAATTCAAGACTGAGAAACAATTTCCATAGTCGACGCATTTCAATGGTCTCTTGCCTGTATGCAGTTAGAAATAATGTCAATCTATTCGCTTCTCAGAAAAACTTCCCACAAACATTGAAATTCAAGGGTCTTTCACCTGTGTTTAGACGTGCATGTCTCATTTAAAATGTAAATTCCGAGAAACAGATGAAATTGACATATTTCATGGCCTTTCACATTTGTGTACGCAAGCGTCTGTATAAACTGAAGATTCTGACAATAACAGATTCCACAGATATCGCATTTGAATGGCCTTTCACCTATGTGTACGCGTGCATCTCTTTAAAACTGATGATTCTTAGAAAGACTTTCCACAAACATCACGTTTGAATTACCTTTCGCCTGTGTATGCGTGTATGTCGCTTTAAAACTGAAGATTCTGAGAAACATTTTCCACATTCGTCACATTTAAATGGTGTCACGCCGGTGTGTAGCAAGAAGTGACTCTTCAGTTTATTCGCTTCTAGGAAACACTTTCCACAAACACTGCATTTGAAGGGCCTTTCGCCTGTGTGTATGCGTGCATGTCTCTTTAAAACTGAAGATTGTAAGAAACACTTTCCGCAGATATCACATTTGAATGGCCTTTCTCCTGTGTGTATGCGTGCATGTCTCTGCAAATCTGAAGATTGTGAAAAGCACATCCCACAGACATCACATTTGAATGGCCTTTCTCCCGTGTGTATGCGTGCATGTCTCTTTAAAGTCGAAGATTCTGAAAACATATTCCACAGATATCACATTTAAAAGACCTTTCGCCCGTGTGTATGCGTGCATGTATCTTTAAGTGAGTAGAATCTGAGTAACACATTCCACAAACATCACATTTGAACGGCTTTTCGCCTGTGTGCGTCACCAATAAGTGTCTCTTTAAAATAGTTTTCGCTGAGAAACACTTTCCACATTCATTACATTTTAATGGTCTCTCGCCAGTGTGTATCCGAGAATGAATCTTAAGATTATACGCATCAAAGTAACACTTTCCACAAACAATACATTTGAAGGGCCTTTCGCCTAGGTGTATACGTGCATGTCTCTTCAAAACTGAAGATTCTCCGAAAAACTTTCCACAAACATTACATTTGAGGGACCTTTCGCCTGTGTGTGTGCGTACATGCCTTTTTAAACTTCCCCTCTTTGAGAAAGAATTTCCACACTCTTCGCATTTGAATGACTTTTCGCCCGTGTGTATACGTGCATGTAACTTCATATTACGGAATTTTGTGAAAAACTTCCCACATAATTTGCAATGACGGAGTTCATGTTTCTTTACATCACTCAATTTCAAGAAACACTTCCCACAGACATCGCATTTGTAGGACTTCTTGGTACTGTGTATATGGAAATGGCGTTCCAAAGATTCCGCTGTTACAAAAACCTTGTTGCAAACATTACACTCGAAAGAATTACAGCTTAGCTCACTAATATTTGAACCTTGTGGTTTGTGGCTACCACACTGCGTCAGTTCGTCTTCTTCACAGTCAATGCCAAAGCATTCTTCTGACACAATCTTCTCAACACTATTCCCGAAGCTGAAATGAGTATAAAAATGTATTAGTCTCCTCTTTAATCAATGTGGTGAGATAAAAATGTAATAAGTATTATATGTACAATTATACATTAACGGTCTTACTAATAAAAACTCTACATACAGACGTTCAACTGTCTTATACTTATACAATGAGTAGCTCGTTTATACGTCGTGTAAATTTCTTACTAATAATCACTCTACATACGTCGCGTACAACAGTAGAACTGTTACACAGCTACGTCATAGTTTCGTCATTACTTCGTTACGAAAGATAATAGAATATCTGAGGTTCTCTATTGCATCCGGTAGAGCGCTCTAATGTGGCGTGTTAAGTATCGATAGTACAACTGGCTCTAATCGATTGCCATACTATATTTTGGTCAAAGAGTACAAGCTACAGTAATATTAATCTAATTACTCTGTGTCTTTGGTTTGTTCTTCTTTGGTTACTACGCAACCAACATAAAATGACAGTCGATACGAACAGCTGTTAGAGGGGCGGCCATTTTTTCTCTATATACAACGCTTAAACAAGGGGTTTCGTATATATAACTACTGCAAAGCAATTCCCATTGTATAGTTACAGGCTGTTTATACGTCCATCGCTTCTGCATTGTGTATTAGTAAAGTTTTCTGTCTCAACTCTGCATAAGTCTAGTGTAAAAACTATACACGGTTTGTTAGTAAGACTGTAATTATTTATACAACGATCGTATGTTAGCTAGTGAGACAGAAGTGCCGGAGTCAGTTTCCGACTGCACGAGTGTCTAAGGGCCGAATTCATAGTCAACACTTATTGTAAGGAAACACTTAAGCAGTTGCTTATAATAATTTCCAATTCATAAATCCCACTGAAGTGAACACTTATTCAAATAAGGTAGCTTGTCAGCTTACTCAAGTGTTTCCTTATATGCATTGCAATCAGCTGATTCGGTATACAGTAGATGATGATTATTATTTAATTTAATTTATTGAGTTCTGTAATTAAAATGAAAATGAGTTTCGGCAATCAAAAGATATGTCAGAGATATGGAGAACCCTTTAGAAATATATAATGATCAACAATTTAAGAGGAGATACCGTTTCAACAAGAACATTGTTGTGAATATTCTGGTGTCTCTCATTTAAATTCACAATGCAACCATGAGGCTTACCGATTTCGCCACTACTGAAAGTACTGGTTGCTTTGAGATTTTATGATACAGAAGGATTTCAGGTAGATTTAAGTGGCATTTTTTTTTCGAAAAGTATTCACGTCCCAACAAAGTGTCATTTGCATTTTTGTTTGTATTCTACCCAAGGAATAGGCTGTTAAAATTTGCGTAATTATATCATTTCCACTTTGTTTAGCATAAAAATAACTGAAAAATAAATGAAAATTATTTACTTACAAGAATATTTCCGGAGTTCGCATTAAACTCAACTGCAATTTTGTTCCATGTCAATTTCTTCTTTTGGAAAGAACAATTATCACTTTTTCTTTACTTTCGACGATATCTCCATATTTCATAACTAGTTATCTTAGCTCACTTCTTTCATTTCTGTAAAATGCTTTCTGGACATCTTGTATAATTATTAGCTTTATAATATTTACTTCTGTATTTGTGTATGACAATAATTCCGATTTAACAATTTGAAGGTGCTGGAAAACAATTGAATGTAGGAAAGCGCTCACGTCTAGCCATGTTGCCATATTTCTTTCAATGTCAAGGGAATGCTCAGGGCATATGAATGAGTAGCGTCTCTGCAATACGATCTGAAATAAGTGCTAAGGAAATGCTCATTACGTAAGTGACTATGAATTCGACCCTTAATAGCCATTATATCAGAGTTACAAACAACTGTTTTTCTACGACCTGTAGCAAGGTTAGACAGAAATTACTTAATCAATTAAAAATTAAAATAAATGTTTATATACATGCTTCTTTATACTGACAATATGGAAGTATTAATATGGTTTTAGATAATGGGAAACAAAAGAGTGTCGATTGAGAGAATGGGAAACAAAAGAATGCAAGTGATTCTCATTTGCATTTCCTATAGGTAAGAACATAAATGAAATCACAGTTTCTTTCTGTAAGTTTTAACGTTACTTGAAATATAGATATTATTGAGTAATGTCTGATTCAAGCATGTTTTACGAAATAGAAATAATGAAGGATGCTGTAAAATTGAGTAATACTTTATTACCTCCAAAATCAGTTTCATTAAAGCAGTTAACATCTCGATATCAACTGATTTATTGAAATAAGAAATCTGTATCGAAATAATAACCTGTGTCGAAGTGACATTCATATCGATACAGATGATTATTACATAATGTCATTTCAGTATGGTCGTGCAAAAAAAAATTATAAAATTAAATTTTATATATATAATTTTACTTGGTTCTTTAACTACGCTGTATCAATTACGTTCTTATTTTGCGTCAAAGGAATTGGTGACAGCGAATTGGTATTTGGCATGATAACGCCGAGGATTCGGCATAGATTAACTGACATTTCCCATACAGTTGTGAAAACCTAGGAGAAAAATTAACCATATAATCAGGCCAAGCGGGAATCGAACCCGCGTCCAAGCGCAACTCCGGTTCAGCAGGTAACTACCTTAGGCGACTGAGCTACAATAAATATATGTACACAGCAGTTTCTGATTTTCAGAATACAAAGGCAGAATTTCATTTACAGAGGGAAACAAAACAAAGGTAACGGTACACTAAAAATAAAATACAATTTCATTTGCTGGGAAAAGTTCATTGAAGAATAATTGAAATTAATTAAATAATATTATGTAGTGTTATACAAGTGATAGTGTAAAATGAACAATGAACTCTCAATACCATTGTGCCGTTTAATTTTCGGCACCCTGTGTTTTTTTATTGATTTTCTTTCTTATTTCTTATTTATGTTACTTCCTGCCTTTAGTTTACCTTTCCTTTTCAATAGATGGCGTTGTTCTATCCGCCATTTTAGGTCTGATTGTTTTTATGTATAAGGAGCGAGTTTACTTATCACGTCATATTGGTTTTTGATTTTCATTGGTGTCTGTTCAAATTTATTTTCGGTGATTAGCGTCCGTTTCCTGGTGGAACGGTTGACGCGAGTGTGGAGTTTTGGATCGACCCTCGAGGGGAGAGGTTGAGAAACAGCCATTGGGGGCCGGCAGTTAGTTAAGCAGCGGCTTTCAAACGGGTAACTGACTACACGGACTGGGGTGAGACGCGGACAGCTGGAGTTTGATGACGATCTGGGATGGTGACTAATTACGCATAGGCGTGCCCTGGCTTCGGGGATTTGGAATTCTTTGATGATGGCTACAAGACAGTTTGAGGAAGACGATTGGTACCTGATCCCGAGACTGGCCTGCCGAGGATTGTAAAAGCTTTTTCACCATTGGTGATAATATGGTTCTTTTTCATTAATATATATTTTCATTTTTCTAAAGCTATTTGTAACTTGTCCTTATTTAAAAGAGTTCGCTGACATTCGTCAGTTGTATATTTTCCATTATTGGTTTCCTTTCTTATATTGCTAGTTTATTCTACATTGTTTAATGATAGAATTGTGAATCAGTTAAATTTGCACTTAATTTCTGTTAAAGACGCTTATGCGATTCTTGTGTGTAATGGCGAATGTCAGATGAGCTTACATTATTAGGCAAGCCAGTCCCGACAGATCAGTAGCCTTATGGTTGGGTTATATCCCATTTTTGACCCGCTGTCTGTCTGTGTTCTTATGGAGATGTTCCCTTGGTCGATCATATTTTGTTAAGCTTTCCATTTATATATATATATGTAATTAATTTTGCAAACCTTATGTAATTTTTAATATTTCTAAAACCTAGTTGTTTTTTTATATAGTTTATATTCCTGTTATTATCTGAATTTTAAATTAATAAATGTTATCAGGTAATCTACAGAGTGATTTATATAGTACTGACACATTTCTTTCATTAATTGTTTCAAAACGAATTGTGCTAGCGACAACTTATTATACCTAAAATGTAGAGGAATTTTGGGAGATTATTTACCTCTATAGCAAATGTTGTCTGGCGTTGTCAAATCCGGAGATCTCGGTGGCCACAGGTTCCTGGAAATTATTCGGTCGTCACATAACCGGATAAATGGAACCACGCTTCATCTGTGAACCATGTGATGGACAATATTGCAGGATTTTGCACAACGAACGTCTGAAACCAACGATAATAATTCAATCTTTTATCCTTATCTGGTTCCTGTAGCTGATGAACAACCGTAACCCTATATGGCTTTAGGCTCTCTGACACATTGAGTAGGTGTACCCTGTCTCCTGCGACAAACGACTTAACGATTTTTTGGGTGACTGCTCCAGTCGTGCTCTTACGTCAATAACAACCGTGGGAAGCCTAGATGAACGATGCTTGCCCTTTTCACTCACCAGAGATCCAGTTGTTTCCAATTTGTTTACCAGTCCCAGTATTGTGTTTCTTTTGGGAGGATTGCGAACACCAAATTCTCTCTAGTGTGCCCTTTGAGTAGCTGTAATTGAAATCGTAATCCAGTATTGCTTCACAAGGAAGAGTCGCTGATTTAATGTGTACTGCATTTTCACGTTGACACAAAATGTCGAAAACAGCTGCCAACAATAGGAATAAAACATAAACATCTGCGCATCTAGTGACTTATTGTCGTTGGTTTCAGACGTTCATTGTGCAAACTCCTGCAATATTGTCCATCACATGGATGACAGATGAAGCATGTTTCCATTTATCCGGTTATGTGACGACCGAATAATTTCCAGGAACTTGTGGCCACCGAGATCTCCGGATTTGACAACGCCGGACAACATTTGCTACAGAGGTAAATAATCTCCCAAAATTCCTCTACATTTTAGGTATAATAAGTTGTCGCTAGCACAATTCGTTTTGAAACAATTAATGAAAGAAATGTGTCAGTTCTATATAAATCACTCTGTATTATTTGTTGTTTTATTTGTTCTACCTCACCTGTACGAGACAATCAACCTTATTGTATGGCTGGCGGCGGGGTTATTTCTACCCAATGGGGCAAGCCGTTTCACCATTATGCAAATTTCATTAATGTCATTAGAAAATTTAAGAGAAACAGGGATGGTTTTAATTAACTAAAATAAAGTTCCCTAGCGCGAAAGAGAAATCATTTCACATCCCATTGATTAATATTAATTTTGTATCTCTCATTAAAGTGAGGAATATATGGATTGTAAATAGACTTCTTTTCGTCATTAACATTATTGGTTTGTTGACCTTTCTTCTCAAACCAGACAGTGGGATCAAGAATGAGGCTTTTTTGATTCCGGCAATCGATGGCTATAACGTCAGTTCTTCTGTTCATCCATCCCTAGCCAAGCAGTGCACTTCTTGGTAAACCTCCAGCTTTGCCTTCCGAACAGTGGTTACTATGGAGATTCTCACTTTATAGTGGCGATTGATCCTCAGTAATTCTTCTTTAGAGCAATAACCCAAAACATATGCATTTTTCATTACATTCACCAATTACGGTATATCAATGAATGTTTTCCAGTCAAGGTGGTGAAAAAATGTAGAAGTAAAAACATGTGGGTAACTCAGGGAATTATAATTCATGTGTTACAAAAAGGAGTAGGAATAGTGATGATCCTCATGTTCTTAACTACTGTAAGAATTAACTGTAAAACTATGTCAAGAGTTATAAAAAATGCAAAAAGAATGTATCTGAACGAAAAAATACAAAATTCAGATAATAAGATTAAAACTATTTAGGATATTATTAAAAATGAAACTATTTGATATTCAAAGAATGAAAGTATTACTTGTATTAATATCAATCATTGTAAAATAAATAACCCAAAATCAATTGAAAATCATTCTAACGACTTCTATATAAATATTATTTAGAACTTAAACATTCAAGATTGTGCAGAAGATGCTGCAACTGGTTACCTAACAGATGCATTTAACACTGAATTTTTAGTCTCAAATTTATTCCCACTACCGCAGCAGAAATCATGTATGTGATAAAACATCTAGAAACAAAATATTCCTTTGGATATGAAGAAATCCCAAGTAAAGTTCTGAAAGCTTGTTCTTAAATAATATCAGCTCCGTTAAGCTATTTATGCAATTTGCCAATGTAATGTGGAATTTTTTGCAGAAAAGCTTAAATACTCAATAGCAAAACCAATATGCAAACAGGGAGCTAAATCTATTATTGCTAATTACAAACTCATATCAATACTAACGCTGGGGCCCTCTGGAACCTTTCTAAGGTGCGAAAGAGAGTGGTGTGCGGAAGCAATGGGAAGCTACCGCATTTATCTTTCCCAAGAAACTCTGCAAACATGGCATAATGAGTCTTTCCACGGTAAAAGATTCCGGACGTAAATTATCCCCCCATTCGGATGTCCGGGAGAGGGATGCTGGGGAAGGACACATTATGAAGCAACCCAACAGATAGAAGAAAAGAAGATTGAGGCTTGGAACGTGGAATGTAAGGACTCTTCTGCAAGCAGGTAAGTTGGAAAACTTGAAGGAAGAAATGAGAAGAAACAAAATGCATGTGATTGGTATATCAGAAGTGAGGTGGGAAAATAGTGGAGAGTTGGTGAGTGATGAATTTAGGTTGTTTTATTCAAACGGTGAGTGCAAAGGAAGTCATGGTGTTGGTATATTACTGGGACCACGTGTGAAGGATAAAGTGATATGAGTGCGTAATGGAGATGACCAGATGATAATGGCGAAACTACAAGGGAAGCAAATGGACTTAGTGTTAGTGCAAGTTTATATGCCACGTAGTGGATTAGCAGACGAGGAAATGGAAGAAAGCTATGACAACATAGAAGAGATAGTTGAGAAGGAGAAGGGAGCATGCGTAATCCTAATGGGCGACTGGAACACAGCTGTAGGAGAAGGATAAGATGGAAGAGCAGTTGGAAAATATGGATTGGGAAAAAGAAATGACAGAACAGGACTGAATGAACTGGCCCTCCTCATAATTAGAGAGTCAGTCAAACTTTTACGGAACCGCGTATATGGACTCTAATTCAGTGTATGGAAAAAAATTGACGCACCATTATCATTTTTCTTTTTCCTTCTTAGCTTTCATTGATTCTTTACTTGAATTTTTTTTTCTTCTGTAAACTGCCATTGTTTGTTTTATTTGTTTGCCTTTTTTCTTACTCTTTTAGCTCTCATCTTCTATTTGTTCTTGTATTGTTTTGTATGCTTTGTCTAATGGCAGCCTCTAATTTGAGGAAGCTCTGATAAATAAAAAATGGTGAATTTCTTTAAAAGAAATCCAATGACTGTTGGAAATACATTATTCCAACAACATAAACGAAGAAGATCACAGTGACATGCGCAAGGGATGAAAAGAGATATCAGATAGAGTATATACTGGTACAGGAAAGATTCCGAAATTGCTTAAAAATGCAAATACTCTACCAGGAGCGGATATTAACTCAGATCATGTCCTGCTGATAGGATAAGTAGTTTTTTTTTATTTTAGTTGGTTATTTAACGACGCTGTATCAACTACTAGGTTATTTAGCGTCGATGAGATTGGTGACAGCGAGATGATACTTGGCGAGATGAGGCCGAGGATTCGCCATAGATTACCTTGCATTCACATTACGGTTGGGGAAAACCTCGGAAAAAACCCAACCAGGTAATCAACCCAAGCGGGGATCGAACCTGCGCCCGAATGCAACTTCAGTCTGGCAGACAAGCGCCTTAACTGACTGAGCCAAGCCGGTGGCTGGATAAGTAGATATTCGTCTGAAGAAGATAAGTGATGAAGAAATTGAACATGGAAAAACTGAAGAACGAAAAGGACAGCAGTTAATTTGAAGTAAATTTTTAAGAGAGAGCCGCTGCATTAGAATCTACACTTGAGAATAATGTTAATATTAATGTTATGTTTTATTTAACGACACTCGCAACTGCAGAGGTTATATCAGCGTCACCAGATGTGCCGGAATTTTGTCCCGCAGGAATTCTTTTACATGCCAGTAAATCTACTGACATGAGCCTGTCGCATTTAAGCACACTTAAATGCCATCGACCTGGCCCGGGATCGAACCCGCAACCTTGGGCACAGAAGGCCAGTGCTATACCAACTCGCCAACCAGGTCGACCCTGAGAATATTAATGAGTACTGCACTCATTTAAAAAGTGTTATATAGACAACAGCAGAAGAAACAATAGGATACATGGAAGATGTGAGAATTAAGAAACCTTGGGTCACTGGGAAAATGTTGCTGAAGATGGAGGAGAGGAGAAAATGGAAAAACATTAATACAGAAGGAGGTAAAAGGAACTACACGAAACCAAACAACGAACTAAGAAGAGAAACTGATAAAGCAAAGAAAGAGTGGATGAAAGAGAAATGTGAAGAAATAGAGGATCTAGAGAGAAAAGGGAGATATGATTTAATGTACCGCGAAGTACAAATAGCAGAAAATCCATAAGGTTGATATAGGACGACATTGGAAATAAAATAACAGACAAACCAGGAATACTAAACAGATGGACGAAATAGTAGAACAGTTATATGAGACAAATGAATCGTCCAGATAACTTAGCTATAGAAGACGAAGAAATCGTATCAAAAGACGAAAGAGGATTTTCTATTCCAAGCAAAGAAGTTGTACTAGCACTTAAAGAAATGAAGAATGGGAAAGCAACAGGAGTTGACGAAATCCCCACTGAATTAGTGAAATGCTTGGGTGAAGACAAGAAGGAAATTCTATCATTATGCAGCGAAATATATGAGAAAGGCGTCTGGCCTGAAGACTTGACGGAGACAGTGTTGATTCCAATTCCGAAGAAAAATAATGCCAAGAAATGTAAGGAATTTAGGACTATAAGTCTAATATCGCACTCGACGAAGATTCTTTTGCGAATACTGAATCGACGTTTCTATTCTAACATGGAAGAACAGTTGGAAGAAGAGCTGTTTGCCTTCAGAAAGCGACAAGGTACGAGAGGTGCAATTGGACTGCTACGGATAATCGGCGAAAAATACCTAGAGAAGAATAATGAAGTGTGTGTAGCATCTGTGGACCTAGAAAAGGCTTTTGGCAGAGTGGATTGGAATAAACTGTTGGGGATCCTAAAGCAAATAGGTGTGGATTGGAAAGAGAGAAGACTGTTCAGTAATCTTTATATGAAACAACGAGTCAAAGTCAGGATAGAGAAGAAATGTCACAAGGAAGTGAAATTCGGAGAGGAGTAAGTAAAGGATGTCCTTTATCGCCTACCCAACATCTACTTGTAGGATTTAGTGAAGAACTATTTTCAGAACATGCTAGGAGTGATAGTAGGAGGAAGAAGAATAGAGATTTGCTGATATGACGTTGTTAGCAGAAGAAGAAATGATATTAAAGGGCTACTGGAGCTAAATGACAGTGTGGGCAGTATGCGATGAAGATAAATGCAAATTAGACAATATAGCTCACAGTAGGCGGCTGTAATAATTGTTGTATGACAGCTGTACTTCATATAAACAAAAGACTGTAAAGATTTGGAAACAAGAAATAACAGCGGAGAAATTACTGACGCGCAAGGTGTGTCGAATCCACCACTGCACTTGACTTAGCAAAACAACTGCGTTACCCCTCGCCAGCCAACCAACCGAATGTGGGGTGAGTAGGATACGTTCCCTCCCTCCTTTGCTAATAGTCCCCATAGCTGGTATAGCTCAACTGATGAATTGTATATGCTGTAAATTGAATAGTAGTCTGCACAGCTCAACTGATGAATAGTATATGGTGTAAATTGAATAGAAGTGTGTATAGCCCAACTGATGAATTGTTTATAAATATAAATTGATTTAATCTACTTGATATGAATTGTACAATTTTGTATAGCTTAACGAAAGTATGCTTGTAAACTGAATTGAATCTGTTTACCAAGCATTGTATATGTTTGTATAGTTTGGCCGTTGAATTTTATATGCCTTAAATTGAATAGTAATCTGTACAGCTCAACTGATCAATTGCTTATGCTTTTAAATGAATTAAGTTACTTGATATGTATTATATTTTATAGCTCAACTGATGAATAATCGTTTGGGTTTGTAAATGTACTAATCTGATTGGCTATATATTGTATATTTTTAGTACAACCACCAATGCAGCCACTTCCGTACAGGACAACCCCGCGTGGAGGACAACACAGTTCAACTCCTTGCTTCCCTGTTGGATGCTGATCACCAATGGACTGCGCGTGAGTTAGCAGCAGAAGTCTGAGTATGTCACAAAACTGTGCTCCACATTCTGCAAGACATTCTGGGTTACCGAGGTTTAACAATGGCACCGCTATTCAGTCGCACAGGCCTTGTTGGACCGGTACCAAAGGAAAGATGACGACTTTCTTGGACGAATCGTCGCTATGGACGAAACCTGGGCTCGCTCATACGAACCAACCAAACTTGAAACGTCAATCAAATGAATGGAAGCATCCAGGTTCTTCTCGTCCGAAGAAAGTGCGCCCTACACAAAGTGCTGTGAAGGTGATGTTCATTGTGGCATGTGACATTGATGGGGTAATACTGCACCACGCTGTACCTCCAAGGCAGACGGCAAACGCGGACTACTAGAACATCCACTGTACTCACCCGATACGATCCATGCGATTATGATCTTTTCACGAAAGTGAAAGAACCACTGCAAGGGACCCGGTACAATACCAGAAATGAACTTATCCGTGCTTTAGGGTGGTCAATACGGAACATCAACAAAGATGGACGCGCTGATGGTGTACGACGCCTTCCAAACATTTGGCAAAAGGTAATAAATAAGGGGGGGGCGACTATATAGAAGGTACGTAAATGTTGTACCCCTGTGAATAAAGCCATGTCAGAAATATCGAACTGTTGCCATTACTTTTTATCCAACCTTAGTATATTTATATGACATCTGGACAAGTTTATGTTTAACCAATGAGTGAAAGAAGGGCATATATAGGTATGACTGAGAGGATATATATATATATATATATATATATATATAGAGAGAGAGAGAGAGAGAGAGAGAGTGTTGAATTGGAGGCAGACTGTCCAGTCTCCTCTAATGCCGTAAGTCTTGGTGTTCGGTTCGGTGTCTGCTCTCTTCCTAATGGTGCCAGTTTTGTTTATCTGAGTTTCAAGTTTCAATAAACGTAGTTTACATGTGTTTGAAACCCAAAAGTTCCTTTGTGGGAGCCCTGTATATTTTCCATGTACTAGTCTTCGACGATCTATCCCCACAGGTATATCGCTTTTAAGACTTTCAAATCAGTAACAATCACATCATTCTATTTATCTTTAATGGAAGCTTGCAACATTGTTATTTCCTACCCTATGTTTTCTATTATACCTATAACTGTCTATCCAGCAATGCCTTCATAACTCTCTCCTCCTATGGTATTCGTTGTCTACCTTAACTCTGTCGTTCTGGTACTTCCCATTCGTACATGGTTCTTCACCATCTTTCTCACTCATCCTTACAACGACAAATTATTAATCCATTCCATAACAGATTGGAAATTAACGTTATTAGTAACAATTTTAATGAAGCAATGAAAGAAATGACCATGTGAAGACTCACACACCACACTCACCTATTGGGCAGAATCTCATTCTCTTCTGTTGTAACTTCCAGTTTCAGCTCGTCCTTTACTGTGTCCAAGTTACACAACTCTTCCTAAGAAAATAAAGAGTGAATTGAACAAAACGATGGCGCAAGTTTACACAAAGACGGCAATAATTTTCATGCCATCAGCCTGCATTTAATTACTACCGAATCCAAGTAGAAATTTTTGTAACAGAAGACAGACCTAGGAGCAGATACTTAAAGAGTTCTTCTGTTCCTGATATCCTAAGATTTAAAAAATGATCTGTGAGCAAATACGTTATTACTCGGTAACAAATTTAGGGAAATCTACCTCAGCTGCACAATGTCCAATGGGTTTATTATTTGACCAAAATGTATAACATGAATGAAATAAAGATTTCCATCAAGCCTTGTTTTTTCATTTATATTTTTAGTAGTTATTCCCTAATATCACTCGTATCACGTCACGTAACGTCGTCACGTCACGTCACGTCACATCACGTCTTATCATATCATACCATATCATATATCATTCGCTACCTGCTAGCATCAGGGACTGTCGAAATAAAATTGAATTCAAACGCAAAGTTACTAGGCACTTGGTCAGTAATTGATTTCTTGTAAATAGATTCTTTAATCAATCACAAAATATTTCAATATCCAGTAATTTAATCGCTATACAATTTTGTTTTCTAGGTTTAATTTGTAATTCAGTAAATATAAAATATTCTTTGTTTTTCTATGATAAATTATCTAGCTTTAATTAGTCAGGTAATCTTTTCGTACTTTGATTTTTAATTGTAATTGTAATTGTAAATTTAATACTAATTGTAATGTTATTTGTAATTGTAATTGTAAATTTAATACCGGGTAAGGTGGGGTTACTTGAGACATCGGGGATATTTGAGCCAAATCAGGTGTTTAGATGTTTTCGTTTCTGTGATTTTTGTAATTTTTTTAATTCAAATTTTGGAATTAAAGAAAAGAAAATTATGTGTGCATATTATCTCAGTGAATTATAGAATATAGCTAAAGATAATAAACTACATATATACTGTACCCAAATCTATAAAATGTTATCATTTAAGGTTTTATTAACTCAAGTAACCTCATATGAAGTTTAACTTGCACCACATAGCATTTTTAAATGGGTGGCTCAAATATACCCATTTCTGGGTAACTGAGCCAGGTAATAAAACAATAAATAAATACATAAAATAGTGACAATAATAAATGCTTGCCTATGGTTTGTATGTCGCAAATCAACATTTCAATGAAATCATATACATTTTTGTAGGATAATGAAACTTTCTGAGGTGGTTCAAGTATCCCCAGTTTACGTTACTAATTGTAATTTTATTGTTCATATTATAATTGGAATCGCCTGGTAGAGGGGCAGAGAAGGCAGGCCTTATCTCTACCAGGTTAAATAAATAAATACTAAATACTAATACTACTAAATATCATATCATATATCATCATATATCATATCATATCATATATCAAATCTCATACCATATATTATATCATATAGCATATCAAATCATATATATCATATCAACCCTGAAACATGATTCAAACAGAAGTTGGTATAGCATTTGACGTAAATACGAGTATAAACAGAATGGAACAAAAATATTCATAACCTTGAATAATTTGTAACTGTTAATAACAGTTTCATTTCTATTTCCCCATTACAAATAATATGTCATAATGTGTTTCTCTACGTTAAGATTTATGTTATAACAAAAACTTAATGCATAGGTAGTACTAGGTTAGTGAGGTTATGTTTCAAGATCGCATCACGAGCTTTGGTTATTTGCTTTCCTTAACTCGTTAATACAGAAATTAACACACAACATCTAAGTTAAAACAGGTCCTTTAAGAGAACAACACGGTTTAAAATTGTAGAGAACGAAGAAATTAATAGCAACACTCATTTTCAGTCCTATTGTACAGCAAAACTTGTGCCTAAGATATACCGCAGACAAGTTACAAATTGAAAAAAAAAAAAAAAAACAGTGAGCAGAGGGACGATTTATGAAAAGTATTAATTTTCACACGTATGACAACACTTCACTAACGCCAAATCATTACAAGAATGTAGGCTACGATTATTCTAAGAACACGTCACTTAGGAGGTAAATTAGTAAGACCTGAGAATATTCAAAGAACATCAGCTCAGCCCATGGGCTCCACTTACCTCAGCTTTACATGTCATAATAAAATTATTAGGCAATGCAGTTTCCTCAACTTTAGTCTCTGATGTAAGATGACACCTGTGGTCCACACATTCTGTCTTTATTCCAGCCACGTGGCGATCCAATAAATTCCCTTCCTACACAGACAGCAACATAATGCAAATGTCACATATAACAACGTCAGGACAGTATTATGAAAAGAAACGAAGTAACAGTAAGTATAGCACTACATCATTTAACGATGAAAGTTGACTTGGACTTCAGAAGTTGCAAGGTAGTATTTCAATGAAAATAGTTAAAGAAGACAAAAATTTTAATTATTAGCTTGTGATATTAATATACAAAATGAAACTGAAGGCAATGTAAATAGGAAAATATCCAAATTTCAAATGTTGTGTGGTACAGAAATTTGAACAATAAAACAAGATTGCATATCAGAATAAACTATTATAAAACAATGCCCACACCAACTCCTCTCTATGACTCACAAACATGGGCCAACTCCAAGAAAATTCAGAATAAACTACAGAGTACTGAACTGGTTTTCTAAGAAGAACAAAAGGATGTACAAGACTAGACCGATTAAGGAATGAAGATAATAGAAAAGACTTGTAAGTTTATAATTTTAACAACTAAATAAAGGAATAACATGACCAATGGTATCAGTACTTGAATAAAGTGGCAGATACAAGACACCCAAAATAATATTTCACTCTAAGGAAGAAGGAACATAGGAAGACCGAAAAGATGATGGGGTAAGTAAAGACATCTAAAGAATTCTTCTGTTGATCTAAAATACGCTTACGTGCCTCGAAAAACGCAATATTTTCTCGGAGTCTCAGTTCTTGGATATCCTTCTCTACCATATACTTCGGGCAATTTTTAGAATTGGAGGCGTGGTCCGCAGAACAATTCACACAGTGCTCGGTGCTGGCACATGGGGAATCCCCATGATCAGCACCACCGCACTTTGCACATACGATATCGTTAGTGCAACGTTTTTGCGTATGTCCGAACCATTGGCACCTAAAGCACCGCATCGGGTTCGGCACATACGCACGCACAGGGACACGCCTGTACCCGACAAGGATGTATTCTGGTAGGACAGGCTTTTCGAAAGTCAAAAAGACAGTGCTCAGCGGAACAGTCTGTCCATGCCGCTTACGTAATAAACGGTAAGCCCTGGACACGGACTGCTCCGCCAGTTCTAGTTGGATCTCTTCATCAGACATGCCGTCCAGAGAATCCGTATGCACTACTCCCCGCGTGGTGTTCAGCGAGGAGTGCCGTTCGACTTTAATAGGGTAAGACCCCAGCAACTTGGCCTTCAACAGCGTCTCACTCTGTTTTGGAGATACTGTCTCGACGAGGAGACTATCGTTGCGTAGGCGAGTTGCATTTTTGACCTTCCCAATGAGTCCGTCGAGTGCGCGTCTCACGTAAAATGGACTAATATGCTTCATTGTCTTTTCCGTTCCATCCAAGGTGATACTGATAAACTTCGGAGGCGGCACTTTGACAGTTACTTTATCAGGGTCCAATTCCATAGCAGTTTTCGTCATAATATGACCACCAGTCGTATCAATTCCTGTCTTCTGTTTTTATTAGTTTTTTCTGAGGGAGGAGAAGAGGAGCGCGAAGACATTTTGAACTGGCCCCCCCTACGGAAGCGTCGGCGTCAGCCTGCCACCGGGGGGGGGGGAGGAAGAAAAAGACACCTAAAATTCTTCTCGGTCTGTGCCAGCCGTGGGGACCCCCCCCACAGCCCGATCCCAAGCAACCCACTTAACGCAAGTTACCCTTCAAACTGGTCATTAAACACCTAATGGCAAGTCTTACACCAGAGGCGTGTCGCAGTTTTACGCCCCTACCAAGGGAATAACAGCCCGTGGCCCCCCACTCTACACTGAATACAAGTGCCGGACCACTCGGCTAACTCCGACCTACCCTCCCAAAGCCGGAGCAATCCGAGATCGCACGCAGCTTCAGGGGACTTGTGGTTGATTACACTGCGACACCCATAAGTCAGCGGTAACACGTCGGGGCGATATATTCGCCCCGGCGAGCAGAGTCGGTCACCAGGACGTTTAAATCGCCCCAGGCCCCCATTGGGGCTCTACGTGAGTGTACATGACTACTGGTCCGGGCTCGGCACCTAAACTTGCATATAGGGGCAGTATGAAGGATCCACTATTGCTTCGTTGCTGGGCGCCCTGTCGGGCCACACAAGTCGGAAGTCGCGCCCGAAACCGTGGGACAGGACCACGGAGATAGGAAAGATCCCCGCCGGTGAGATGGGAGTTATAAGCCTAAGAACCTTAACCTAAGAATGAATATAATGAACTAGAAGAGGAAGAATAATGAAGCCTCACCAGGCATTGTTAACAAATCCCGTCATGGTGGCGGACGTGGCAAAACTAACAGCGGGGATGGAGAGGTGAAAATGGCTGTGATGATGTGGTGGGCGTTCTGCATGCAATGGTGGCCGGTGGTGAGAAATATTAATGAGAAAGATGAGAGAAGGAAAAGGGGTAGATGGTGATAATACGATAAATGTGCAGAGGAATGCACGAGAGCTACCGACTTGGAGGAACCCACCTTGACTGGGGCATTAACAAATAAAGAGGATTTATGAAAAGTATTTTATTGAAGAAGTTCAAACCAGCGCCCTTTATCAACTCTTAAAATGTTATGAAAGAGTTAATAAGGAAGCACGTAACAGGTGACATGAAGGCAAAGACAACAGTCAACTTTAGATTAGAAATTTCTTAGTCTATGTAATAAAAAGTCTGCTAATTATAAACTTGCAGAAATAGGGGAGACGGGATATTTGATACACAGGGATATATGATACAGGGCACATTTTGAATCGATCGTTTGCATTACTTTTCTGAGATTCATTTGTTCTATTAATCACTTCCTGTTAACGGTTTATTGTCAATTCTAGCAAGTCTGGATTGGAAGAATCTGATCTAGAGCTACAATTGCAATCCTGTATTACATAAAATATTCCTCATCATTTTCACTAATATACATACCTTATCAATAAGAATTTTTGAGATTGCAATCTGCATACCTTTAAGTAATTATATCTGGTAGCCATGAGACAATGATTATTATAACCTCTTTCCGAGTAAGAGTATAATTATAATGTTTGCTTGTTCCATGAGGATGCATGATACAAGTGAACATGGATATGCGATACGTGCATCAGTCATCCCTATGGGAAACTCTAATTTGATACTATATTTGGAGTAGAAGGATATTTCAAAAAAGCCTTCGAAATGATTTCAGGCTTGGTACTATAAATGTATACAACTAACTGGCTTATGAATTCACACCAAAAAATCATAAAACTTACCCATCTACATGAGATGAGAACCAAAGGGCAGTGTACGGTTGGTTGAGGGTTTTATGAACCACAACTGTTGTGCTCAGCTTGACGTAATAGTTAACCTTGTTATGCTATTGCCCCCATCAAGAATAAGATGACCATCAAAATGTGTGAAGTAACCTTGTTATGCTATTGCCCCCATCAAGGCTAAGGTGACCACTGCCATTGTCACGGCAGTGCTAAATAATTATGAATATTTTATTGTTATGCAGAAAACATGTAGGAGGACCAAATAATGATTGCCTTTCGCTTTTGATTACCTAAACCCTACGTGTAAGACATAAATGTTAACATATTGTACTAGAACTCTGCCACAGGCCAAGGTACAACAATGTTGCAATGACAAGATGGGATATGATGGATATTTCTGTAATTCTAAATGACCACAGATCCCACAAACTCATAAGAAAGAAGTTAAAATCTTCTATTAACTTTACTTAAATTAATACACTTAAACCAATAATAAAAATAAATAAATCTTGATACCCAAGAAATACAGTAAATAATTTAATGATAATGGCAAAAATCTCTTCCAAGCCAAATATATGAACCTATCATAACGAAAACGCGGTATTGTACCTGTTTATCAATGTGTAACCTAACCATATATTGGTACACGTGTCGACTTTACGTGATTTTGCAAAATATATGAACCGATCGGAAGCTGACTCCTCATTACAATTCCGGCCATGAGAGCCAATGGTTATTGCCCTTTTGGTGTTACCCTTTGTTTGAAATTCGTATATCAGCAGTGGCTTGGGTTCAGTTTGACCACTCTGCTGAAGACGACGACTAGCAGCTCATCACTTGCAAAGACGCCAGGAGCAGTTAGGCTGAGGCTATAGATGCCCAAGTTCTCCAACACTTTGTACCAAAGTATAGATAGCTTTATATTTTCGTACTTAGAGAATTTCACTCATTTCGTTAGTTAGAAATTAATAAACTTTTACCAGGGGAAGATGACCAACTCAACAGTTGCATTTCTTTTATGTAAGTGTGTGCCGTTTATTTTTCGGCACCCTGTTTTCCATATCGATTTTCTTTCTTCTCCCCTATTTCCTTTACTTCCTGGTTTTAGTTTTTTTTTTTCAATAGATGGCGTTCTCTTATCGGCCATTTTATGTCTGATTTCTTCTATGTATAAAGAGCGAGTTTATTCTGATAAGGAAATTTTCTTATTGGTTCGTTTTTTCGGTCTTGCTTGTCATTGGATGCTTCTGTTCAAATATTTTTCTGTTACGAGCGTCTTTCCGGGTTGGACTGGTGACACAGTGCCTGATCAGCGCTCGACCTAGAAGGTTGAGTTTTTGCTATGGGAGTTGAGAGGAGACAGTCACTCGGAGTGACTGACAGGCGTCCAAACGAGAAACTTGGAATGCAGTCGGGGGAGAGACGGAGATACCGACATGATGACCTGGGATGGACAGGCACGGTCTTACTCCGGGGTTCTGGTATTTAACCCGCCGCAGAATTGGTTTCGTCGTGTGCACAAAGAAGGCATTTTCAAGTTGATCCCGAGATTGGCCTCCAGGGGATCATAAGTGGATTCGACTATTGGTGATATTATTATTTATTAATATATATATTTTGTCTTTTCTAAATTCTACATGGTTAATTTCCTTTTGCTTAGAAAGATTCTCTGACACTCGTCAGTCTTATAAGGTCCGCTATATATTTCTTCATTCATATTGTTAAGTTTCATTCTACATTGGTGTATGGCAGAATTGAGGACCAGATAAAATTAATAGTATATTTGTGTAGAATTTCCTAATTAAATTCGTATGTGTAATGGCGGATGTCAGAGGGCTTTATATGACTCGGCAAGTCAGTCCCGGAGGGATAGTACTTTCAAAATTTATTGATATTCAGCTTGTCTGCCTTTAGTGCAGTGATTGTTTTTTAGACGCTTCCTTTTCTAATTATATTCATTGTTAAGTCACCTTATTTATTTTTATTAATTTCTTATACTACCTAAAGATTCATATTTCTAATGTATTGTTGTTTTTTTCGATAGAGTTTATATAGGGGTTATTACCTGATTTTTAAATTAATAAGTGTTATCAGGAAAATTATAATTTTTAAGGTTTTTATTTCATTTTCCCTCACCTAACGAGATATTCAACCTTATCCAACGATTTATGGC
>JAJSOF020000042.1:10369916-10395975 GCA_025594305.2 Periplaneta americana
TGCATCGATTCATTCGTTCGAGATGACCCTTCCACTGAAGTTGATATTTGCTGATGAACTGCATAATGGGTTCTATTTGAAGTTCTTGCATTAGGTCCTCATTTTTTTTATGATCCCAGCGAGTATATCCAGCTGTTGCTCTCATAAACCTCATCTCACTTGCTGTTATTCTACTGACATCTTTATTCTTTCATAGTCCACGCTTCGCTACCATAGCTTAATACTGGCTGTGCTAAGGTTTTATACAAGCCTATTCTTGTGTGTCTTTGTACTAGTGAGGGTTTCATGATTTTATTAATGATCCCCATTGTTTTATTATATTTACATATTTTTTCAGCAATATCTACTTCATCATAAGGTGATAGTGTATAGCCAAGATAAGTGAAGGTATTTACTCTTTCTATTATTTTATTATTCAAACAGATTTTGCTTGGTACAGGGAATTTCCCACAAAATGACATGATTTTCGATTTTTCAATATTAATTTCCATGTTATATTTTTCACTGACCTTATTTAAATTGTGTACTGAATATTGTAAATCATCTTCAGTTGATGCCATGAGAACTAAATCATCAGCGAAAAGTAAAGCATCAAGCTGCAAATTTCGATTAATTGGAATAAATCCATGTCGTGTCTGTGTGTTAGGAATAGTAAAGATTAAATTAAAATAAAAGTTAAATACGATATAAGAAAAGTACACAATTATATTCATAGAGTTTTAAACATAATTATACTGTACTGTAGTACTGGTAGTAAACCGGATCATATATTTTGAACTATAAAGATTTATGCGCCCAAATTGTATAATTTTTGGTTTTGTCATAAGTTTAATTACCTTCCACTCAATATAAAATAATGTAACTAAATTTACCGCTTTTTATAGGTACCAGTATCTATACTTTGACCGCAGAGTATAAAAACCTGTCATACTTATTTGTATGTGATATAAGAACTGAGTTTCCTTTAAATTTATTTCTCTTGTTAACAAAATACACTAAAGTAAAAAAGCCAAGTATAAGCTTAATAAATACTAAATAAAGGTACATAAACAGTAGAAGAAAAGTTCATTGCATCAATTTATCAAAATAACAATGCATACAAAATATTACATCATACGGTACCGCACCAAAAGATCAATTAGTTACATATGAAATATATGAACATTATACAGGATCAGCGGCGAACTTCTGCCTAAGCAAACTAGGCAGCTGCCTAGGACTCTAACTTCGAGGGGATCCTGGCCAGGAATAATAATAATAATAATAATAATAATAATAATAATAATAATAATAGTGCTATTTTCTGTCGCAAACTTTCGCGTGACAATAAATCTAGTTATAAATTGTTGTTTAGTCAACTGCTCGAAGACAGGTTTGAACCTCATAAGTAACACCAATGAGGCATCAGTCATGAAGCAACTAAGCCAGGAGATAATTAGATAGGGTTGCCATTTCTTTTCCCTTCCATTGCATTCATCGGTGACTAGTAACATATTTCACTAATCAGTTGTATACAAACAATTGTTGTTCGTCTGACATATAAGGGATGTATTATATATATATATATATATATATATATATATATATATATATATATATATATATATATATATATATATATATATATATATATGTATATACGTATCAGCTAGAACCTCAATCAGGGGCCTGTTTCACAATGTTTACAAGCTTTGTAATTTGTAAACTTTGCTTGTAGATTGTAAACTTCTGTTTCACAATCTTTGTTTGTAATGTTGAACTTTACAAAGGAAATAAAATCTTTACAAATTAAATTTTGCTCACTTTACAAGCATTCTGTTTCACAATGAAGGGTAATTTTACAAACGTGTAAACTTTACTTGTAAAGTTAGCACATTTTTCTACAATAACTCTGAGATGTGTAAAGTTTGATATTGCATCAAATTCTGAATAAATACAATAAAGATATATTTATTAAATTAATTTTTGAGTAACTGGGTAATATTAAGAATTAAACTAGAGCAGTTGTGATGTTATTAAGTAGTTCTAATGATTCAAACGAAGATATTGAATTTAGGCCTAATCAAACAAAGACGTATACGTAAAATTTTCCGGCCAAGAATTAATAATACGTTCGTATCATTGTATGAATTTAATGAAAGGTTTCGAATGAGTCCCGCGCTATACTTCAGAATACCGCATGAGTATTTATATACGAAGACTGTATTTAATAAATAATCGCACTTAAAAAAGAAGTTCCCTGCACCAAAATTAAATTAATTCAATAATACAATAACGACACTGAAGTCGTTTCGAGTCCCGTTTCGCTGGAATCTCTCCTCCAAGATATGGGACATCACATCCAACATGGAAAAGAGGTGCCCTAACCTCAAAGCGAGAACTGTATTGTTTTGCATTGGTTTAATATACTAGCTGTCAGTCCTGTCAGTTCCGTGCGTTAGTAGATAAGCACGGAATTTCTAAGTTATGTGTGCAAAAGTGCCCATAGGGTAATTGATGTTGTTAAAAGAGTTAAATTCGAGATAGGTTTTTGATAATAAATACAATAAATAAATAAATACTTATTAAATTGATTTTTGAGTAAGTGGATAATATTGAGAGTTAAATTAAAGCAGTTTTCATGTTATTAAGGAGTTCTAATGACTCAGGCGAAGATATTGAATTTAGGCCTAATCAAATGAAGACGTATAGGCCTACGTAAAATTCTCCGGGCAAGAATTAATAACACGTTCGTATCATTGTATAAATTTAATGAAACGTTTCGAATGAGTTCCGCGCTATACTTCAGAATACTGCGTAGATATTTATATACGAAGACTGTATTTAATAAATACTCGTACTTAATAAAAAAGTTCCCTGAACCAAAAATAAATAATTCAATAATGCAATAGCGACATTACTTACGCGGTATTCTGAAGTCGTTTCGAGTCCCGTTTCGCTGGAATCTCTCCTACAAGATATGGGACATCATATCCAACATCCAAAAGAGAAAAGTGATGCCCTAGCACCTAACCTCAAAACGAGAATTGTATTGTTTTGCATTGGATGCATATTAGCTGTCAGTTCCGTGGGTTAGCAGATAAGCACGGAATGTCTATGATATCAGTGTGCAAAAGTGCCCACAGGGTAGTTGATGTTATTAAAAGAGTTAAATTCGGGGCAGATTTTTGATCACCAAAATGTTATTTACTATAGCACAGAATTTTTATGCTGCTGATGGGATCACTAGTGTTTGTGAGGTTATGGATGCAACATTAATAAATACTGATGGATCAACACAAAAAATTAACCTGATTTTGTGGTTAGATATCGTAATTATTTTATCAATTGCATATTTGTACGTGAACCAAATCTGTTTACTTATTTGACTGAATTTTGTGCTTATTTAAGTAATACTGTAGACGTATTGGTATTCTCGACCAATCACAAAAACATGAAACTCCATTGTCGCCAATATATAAAAATCTAAACACTTTTAATTATTTTTAACAATACTTTATATTTTCTGTTGGTGAAATATGAATCAGCATGCTTAGAATAATCTATTTTAGTACAAAATATAAACATATGTATCGACAGTAGTAAAAATACAGCGATTTTAGCTCTGCTCCTTAGCGATTTTAGTAAACTGTCGTTGGCGATATTGTGTAACCAATAATGCGTATTTGTAAATTTCTTTAGCTGATTTTGTAAAGTTCGTCAGACTTTACAAACTAATAAAATATCATTGTGAAACACAGTTTACAAGCATTTGTAATCTTTTACTTGTTATTTGTAAATTGTTAATTTGTAATTTGTAAGGATTGTGAAACGGGCCCCAGAAGTAAACTTGTAATTATAAATATAAAAATGTATGATTGGTACTTGTCTACTTCATTTCTAAGTCTGCTTGTCCATTTTCTAAATCCAAATTACGTTGCATCCTACTCTGTTAACTGCCTAGGGTCTCTATGTCCAGGCTTATTTGGAAAAATGAAGTATACCTATATGTCATTTCTTTGTTAATCAGGCTTACGTGCGGTATAGCCGTATGCTGCACAATATTTCGCCATTATAACGGCAAAATTAAATAAATATAATTTATATATATATATATATATATATACTTCTTTCAACAAAACAACCACTTCACATGTGCGTTAGAAAGAGAGAAAGATACGCCTCAGATGTGCCAATAGTACGCAAGTTACACGTCACGTTTTCCCCCAGCATTTCTCTATAATACAGGAATTGTGTATCCAGTTTATAATGTTGAGATCACTGGCTAGACCGTTGCTTACGTGATTACACAAGCTGGCGCATAGCACGATCGAGAGTAGGTCTCTGTGAGTCATGACAATTTCTGCCGCTAGGTTCGCCTCTCTGCCCTATGAAATGATGAATAGTACCATTACAAAGCATTGTGCATCGTGAAAATAGTTCGATTAATTGTACATTACTCATTGAGTACGAATATTACAAATATGCCAAGCATATTACAGTGTTATTTGAAGTTTGTTCAGCTAAGTTATATTCGAAAATTGTCTGTGTTTTGCTATGTGAAGAACTCTGTACTAACAGGTCGTATATTTATAGGTTAAGGTAAAAGTCAAAGTTCTCTCATATAACAAGCAATGCTATGTTAAAAGTGGCGAATTGCATTTTCCGACTCTCGAATGATGTGACCCGAAATGTAAAATAATTTCATGCATTGTTTCACTTACCAAGCATTACTGATATAGGCCTAATGAAAATGTGAACGACGTGATGTAAACATTGAAGATAATGTTGTTACTGTTTTCCCTTTCTCTTTTAGAAAATACCGACAAAAGTAATGAATTTACCTTCATGCTGTACTTATTAGGTAATTAATGTGTATTTGTCTGTATTTTAGACCTGTGTATTGTTACGTAATTATCAGTGAATTAGGTAAGAGAACTTAACAAGGTTAGTATGAGCTTAGGTAATGCACCTCAAACTGGTAACTAATGGCTGCTGCGAAATAGGCTGAGGTGGTTATCGTGTGAATCAAATTATATCTAGAATACTAGTTTTATTATATACGGATACGTAAAGTTTTTTTGTTTGTTTTTTTTTTTTTAGCATGTGTTTGTAATTTTGTGAGGTTATGTCTAGCCTAATTTCTTTTTATTCTTGTATCATTACCAATACATTAATTTATTTTATATTCATTTCAGGTGTTACGGAGGTGTTACATCTATGGTGGCAACTCTACTTACGTTAGGATATGAAGTAACAGTATATATTCAACTTCATCATTTGCTAAAAATTAAAGAAAACTGTATGTCTTCGACTCATTCCATCGTCATTTCTTCTTATGTATGTGAACCACGTTCATTCTAAAAGTGCTACATTAAATGAACACTATAGACAACGTGATGGAACAATTTACAAGTTACTGTTAAAGTGCTCAACATTTTCAAGTGGTGCTATACCCATTGTTTCAAAATGTACATACATATTTTTACATTTCTATAAGAGGTGTCATAAATTATTTCAGCATATTTGTAAATTCTTCAAAATTAATTCTTCTAATTAAGACCATAAAGTAATGAAATAATATAGCCTAGGCCTATATGTGATTTTATACTACCGGTATTGATGTTGATCTTGGTAAATTAATCCAATTTCACAGTGTTGTCTTTTGTATTGTGGTTCATAACAATTATAACAGTATGTACGTGGAAATGTTTTTAAAATAATAAATTCTAGCTCATGATTTTAAGTGGTCGTTTCAATGGGAGGTTATATTGGAAAGATGATCACAAATGGATAATTTACTGCAAGATACAAGAACTGAATATAAGTGAGTGTTCCGTTGAAAGTGAAAGTGAA
Organism: Periplaneta americana; assembly: GCA_025594305.2. NCBI lineage: Eukaryota > Metazoa > Arthropoda > Insecta > Blattodea > Blattidae > Periplaneta > Periplaneta americana. Next base: position 10,375,752 of record JAJSOF020000042.1, read on the forward strand.
AATTTCGTTTTACAAGAGCTAAGTAGGCGTAATATTTATTTTATAAATTATTTGAAAGCTACAGAATATGAAGAATAGACCTGTAACCATAGAAATCAACTGCGAATGGTGAGTGGCCAGGTTTCTTTAATAATTGAAAGGAAGTAAAAATTATTTTCTTCTTATCATCCTGTTTTCAATATTTAAATTTAAGCACCTTTCTCTTCCTTGTTATTTCGTGAGAAATTACTTCATACTATCACATAAGCTAAATTTTTCTGTACAGATAATAAAAATTACATACATAAGTAGGCTACTTGAATACTGACGATACAAACTTCATATACATACCTCATCAGGTATATTCAAGAAGACATCTAATGTACTGTAACCAGCACATGATTAAAATACTGATCAGATGTCCAACAGTTTCTTACTGCACTCTTCACTTCAAAAGTTTGGCACATAGTTAATGAAAATCTTGATCAGGAAATCATTCATAAAAAGTTAAATGTACACGTTTAAAACTTTCCTATAACATAGGGCATCCTCATTGTTACTTTTAAATTTTAGGAATGTACGCTTATAACTGTATCACAATCTGAAATAATCATAATATTTATAACACGAGGGTCCTTGTAGATAGTCAGTTCCAGTGTTCTATATGTAATTAAGAAATGGCCCAGTTTATTGCATTTTCAGCACTTTTCTATTTAGGGGCTTCTGATTAAGCTTCCTAATCACTTCGTATTTACTGGAAATATCTTTGGCAATATTGTCCAGTAGTGCTTCACAAGTTTTCCCAAAAGAAAAAGGGACATTTCCTCATCTTTACATGTGTCGCACTTCAGTTCTTGCGAAAATCTTGGCTTCAGAAAAGAATACTGCAGCGTTTACTATTACTATGCTCAATAGATTAATCAGTAGGCCTATAGAAATGTTTTCACCACTGCAAGAAAAAAATCGCGTAGTAATTATACTTCTCAATTATTGTGACGTTCGTATTTTTTTAAAAGAGAGGGAAAAGTTACGCCTTCTTGCAAATGCTTAATTATGAATTCAAGGAAATTAAATATAATGCAGTACCTTAATTAGTTGCAATATCTTATTTAATAACAATATTAATAATATTAGGTGAAAAGAGTAGGCTATAGTGCGTATATGTAAGATGTCAAGTTAATTTATTTCCGGAAATGTTTGGTGTATGAACTGAAGTACAGAGCAGACAGTCCCTCAGTTTATATGTAATATGTTTTAATATCAAGAATGACAGCCTTTTATTGTAATATAATTGAGGAGTAGAAGTTTGAAAATTACGTCTATTGTCCATAAAATATTGTACGAAGCATTTAATAAGCAATGGTGAGTCCTTTAAATGTCCCAAATGTCAATGTCTTTTAAGTGTTCTGCTATGAATATATAGGGCAGAACAGCGCTCCGAGCGGCGGAATTGGCATTACGAGGGAACCACTTCAGACTCGTTTTTCAAGCTCTATGCGCCAGCTTGTGTAATCTCGTAAGCAACGGGCTAGACCAACCAGTTATATACTATAGACAGGCTACAACAACGAGCACAGAATGCTCGTAAATGCTAAGTTTACAAAGCGTAAACCTGATTCAGTGATTTTAAAAATTAATTACAATAATATCAATACACTAATCCTTTCTCTTAATCAAACTAATAGGCCTACGTGAACAATACGAATCTAACCGACTAACCTAGGCTACATCATTCATTATCACCGGTAATAAGTACATTTCACACATGCATATTTACCTGTGGAAAGTTAGTCCAGGAATTTTTTTTGAAAACCTGTTTGTGCAGCCATACGCAGCACATGTAAGCATATTGAAATTAGTTCATTTATTAATTAAAACAACGATGCAATATCACAATCAACTGCCCATGTGCTAATAGGGAGCCCAATGTTTTGGGAGCATCATAATGGCGACTGTCCAAAAATTCGGCTTCACCTTAAAGCTGTTCATACCTACTCGAGCCCCTACAGCCGAGGCTGCGCAGAAGTTCAGAGTAGGGACAAATTAAAGCTTGCGTCCGCCGCCATGCTTTGGGAGAAGCGCCGGCTAGCAGACGGCTGCACTATACAATGCTGAATGTTTGATATATATGTTTGGTGTCTCTTATAAATCAATCTCAATGGACAAATGAACAAAAATTCTTATTAACATTTAAAGCGACCACGTTAAAGACATAATCAGGCTTAGTTACCGTTAGTTTGACATGAAACGAAAACTGCAACAATTTGATACTTAACTAAAGATGTTGTATAGTTATTTGACAAAATATAGAGCGAACAGAAATACAAATGCATATTGTAGTAATAGTTCAGATGAAAATAATTATTAGTATTAACTATTATTAACAAAACGCTGTCCGTGTAAGACGTTACATTAGACCTACATTGTAAACACGTTTGCTTTGATGTGGACGAGAAATTAACAATTATTATTTATTCGCTTCCGTATCACATAATATAGGCCTACACCTGTAAAATAGAAACACGTACCTAATGTTTTAGTTAGAAATATAAGTAGGCCTACCGTGCAATAGCTTATTATCACAACTGTAGAATGAAATAAACGTCACATGCATGAATTAGTCAATTAGTCATATAATAAAATTCAGGCATAGTGTACAGAACATCTTGCCTATTGATTCATTATTATTATTATTATTATTATTATTATTATTATTATTATTATTATTATTATTATTATTGTCTCCGTTAAATATTGTCTTACAACATTTTATGTAAAGTCGTGTTGTACTGGTAATCTGAAGCTGTGTGCTAACATCTGCTCTTTATGTAGTACTTTCTTTTATTTGGTTATTTAATGACGCTGTATCAACTACTAGATTATTTAGCATCGATGATATTGCTGATAGCGAGATGATATTTAGCGAGACGAGGCCAAGGATCCGCCATACATTACCTGACATTCACCTTACGGTTGAGAATATAAGGAAAAAACTCAACCAGGAAATCAGCGGGAATCGAACCCGCGACCGAGCGCGACTCCGGACCGACAGTCCTTAGCCCACTGAGCTACGTCAGTAGATCTTTATGTACTTTTATGGTCAGTTTAACAAGTTTAAAATATGATTCTCGGGAGGAATCTGGGATCCATTTTCTAAAATATGTTCCTATAAGTGTAGAAAGATTGTACAAGTGTTCTACTTCTAGAGCACATTGTTTTCACACGATGTAAGAGTGTGTGGTAATATGCCATTGAACTGTCAACATCTGTATAATCGTTCTTTCACTTAAGCGGCATATTTCTATAATTTCAAGACTCCCATTATTCTTTCGTTAAAAAAATAAAAGAGATTCTGTATACTGCTGGTAGGCTACGTAAATTGAGTCTTTAGATTTATTACACCATATTTTTATTTATGATTTAACAACTAAGCCAGCAATGAATACAATCACATTATGACAATATTGTGGCATTGAGAATGATGTAAGAATGAGGGAATTGCATTCAATATCTGCAGTAGAAGAGTTATATCGACTCTGATTCTCAAAACACTGAGGATTATTTTTACAGTGTGTTAGGTGTTTGGAAAATACCATTGGGTATATAGACATTTTTAGCGGACATCTCTCTCTTTGTAATATAATTTAAATTAATTATTTACTTATTTTCTAACGTATATGAAAAAAAAAATATAAGTAAAAATATTCCATGTATTCGGCCAAAGGAAATAAAAATACACTAATGAGTAGACATCGGATTTTTAGGCACTAAAAATTGCAGTTTTAGGCGCCTAAAATAAGCTCAAAATTAGTAAAATTAGGCTCTATTTTAATGAAAATAGACATTTTAGGCACATCAAGGTATCATACTTATTTCTTTCACTGAAATTTTTAGTTATACACTAAAATACGCACAAAAAGGTATGTTTAAACATTAAAAAAGAATACTATATTATATTTATAAACAGAGCTGCACAAATTTAATATATTGAAACTAATGAAATAATGATTAAGCTTATTGATATCAAGATTACTCATTTTAAGTTATTGAAATTCAGTTCCATGCTCAGACTTTATTATAATTATCTGCACAGTACACCATCAGAATTTTTCTAAATTCTCCACAGTTAACCTTTGCCTTTTGTCACTGAGAATCATTTTGAAAGCAGAAAACTTCTTTCAACCGAAACTGATGTGAGAGGCGCAAATTTTAAATTAGGTACAATAAAAACATCAATACTTACTGGAACATTTACACTTTCCTCCGATAGCACTCTTGATACTTTTTCCAACAATGAAAATCCTACATTCTTATTTAATACGTTGTCCCACTTATTTTTAACTTTTTTCCCAGTTTCGCCCAAAGCAGAATGTATGTTCACTTGAGCTTCCTTTACTATTGCTATTTGGCTACAAAGAGATTGTTTTTCACGTTCTAATTGTTCAATGCTTGCAGGTATGAAAGAAAAGTTTGATGTTATGTAGGCAATATCGTTTTTCACTCGTGAGTCATTCAGACAATCTTTCACTGCTTTCACACACGCTGCACTATCAGTTTCAGGTAATTTACCAATAACTGTGACCACTTCTTTAAAATACTTAGAATAATACACCACTGACTGAATCCAGGTTCCCCATCGTGTAACAACCGGCTGAGGTGGGAGTGGGATATCTGGAAAGTTCTCTCTGAATATTGAAATCCTGGATGGGGCTTTACAAAAACATTTTTTTGTGTTAGAAATATACGAATTGACAAGAGGAAATTCATTCCGGATTGTTTCAGAAACCCTGTGAAGGCCATGTGCTAGACAGGTTACATGCGTGAGGTTAGGATAAAATGTTTTAAGAAGTGGAGCTGCAGCAACCATGTATGAGGCAGCATCAGTACAAAACAACAGAACTTTAGAATCGTCTATATTACCTGAGTATAAAGACTGTAGGCCTTTATTTACAAAATAAGCAATGGCTTGGCTATGCACTTTCGAAAGTTCCTTAACACATACGAGGTGTGGAATCGAAGGTCCATCAGGACTAAGTTTTCCTACTACCATATTTGCTATATACCTATTCATAGGATCTGAGGTTTCATCCACAGAGACCCATATGTAAGAATCACCTATATCCTCCCGAATGGAAGCTAAAGTTTCATTGTATATTCTGTCTAAGTAATTTTTCTTAGGGTCGACTCAGATGGGATATTTTGTTTGCAGAATTTTTGTAAAAACTGTCTTAAAACCAGATTTTCAATTGCATTCCAGGGAATGTTAGCAGCAACAAACGCTCTGGTTAAATCAGCATATAAATTGCTGCTGAGATTGGATGAAGTAGGCTGTGTTAGTAAAGTTTGTTGCAGTTGATTTTTCTGCTGAGCTTTAGCCTTATAAGCCGCTCCTTGCACATGCTGCTTTAGGTGGCACTTCTTTTCTTGCGAAATCTAAAAATGTAAAGTAAACTGAATTAAAATAAAATCCTAATTGTTGTATTGCCGTATTTCTATCACAAAGTTAGTGGGTTCGAACAATCTAAATTTTAATGACCTGCAAATACATTAACTATCGGAATTTAAAAGGTTAAAGTGTAGTGGTCTCAAAACGAATTATACCTCAGGATAGCTCAGTCAATGTATAAATATTATAGGCCTACTCATTAAAGAAATAGAATTCATATATTTCAACTATTGTTACATACCTGTTTGCTACAAATCTTGCAGAATATTATTTTTCCATCATAAGTGAATTCTGAATATTCTGTTAGCCATTGCCGGATCAATGTAGATTTTGCACTTATATTTTTCGGCATTATCGCGTTAAACTTCACAGGAAAACGTCCTACCGCTCAAAACTTCTCAACACAAATAAGGTGAGGGAAGAGCAACTGTTAACGAGCATTCAAATGAACCGTTGTTATTGAGATTCAATTGGACAAAAATACAAAGTTCCACTTATTGTTGCATTTCCTGGTAGTGTTAACACTAGGAGGCCATTCTTTTAAATATTTTGTAACGGTTTACCCTACTAATTCGCAGTTTTACGACTTTTCATAAATATTTAAAAAAAAACTCTTTCTCCAAAAATTGTGATTTTATGACACTCTGAAGGGGAGTACAGCTAATCGGTTTCAGATCGAAAACAGTCATTTTTATAGTATAGTATATCTCTGAATCGGTAGCAGCACATGTTGTGATTGTTGCCTGCTTCGAAACTAAGGTTGGTTTCTTTGTCGGCATTTATGCCTCCAAACATGTTAAATTCGGTGAAATCTATTGCGAGTGTCGTGAGATTCAAAACATTTTGTTTCCTTTATCAATGGTTTCATGGCCGGTGTGAAGCAAACTTTCCACTTTTTAAATGCCTTAAATTTCGCAGTGAAGGCATGTATAAATTATAAAAAGTAAGAGTAAAATGCGAAACTTTACAGTGAGTTAGGCATTTTTAGGCGAATATTAACAAATTAGGCTCTAATAACCGTTTTAGGGCATTTTAGGGCATTATAAAACTCTTTGAATACCTTTCAATTTCCATGAAACACAAATATTAATAATTATTTTTACTTTTCTCCTAAAGAAACAAAATAGGCATTTGCCCTAGAATCCGATGTCTGCTAATGAGTCTATTTATGAGCAATATAAGGCGTTTATATTTAAATCAATGCTTAGTTACAATATTTAGACTTGCTTCTGTTATTTTATATTATACGTTAGAAAAAACGTAAATAAGTTTAGTTATATTACAGTGAAGGAGGAAATCCACTAAGAAAACGCCTATATACTCAATGGTATTTTCAAACTCCGAATGCTTTATAGAAACAATCATTCGTGCTCCCAAAACATGGCGTCGCGCGAACCTGCGCGAGAGGTTTCAAATTTGTACACGACACCAGCGCCAATTGTGTGTCTAGATATATAACTACAACGTCTTCGTGCCTACTCTATGCATTCTGTGCACGTTGGGCTACAACGCCTTCCAGTTGAAGACAATTGAATATTAGTCTGCCATGTTTTGTTTGGTCAAAACAAAAGAGGGCGTGGCTCGAATGTTGTAGGAAATGACCATAGGCGGAGTTATGGGGGGGGCCTTAACTCGTTTTTCTATTAACGTTAGCAATATTGAATTCAAAATATATTTTTTGCTTTCGTTTATGTGCTTAAATAGATGAATTAATGTCTTCAGATCATGTGTCTGAACTATTATATTTATTTTATGCTCGACCATGCCGAAATGTAGTAATTATACACCTGGTAGCAGACCTTTAATGCATGTCATTAAAGTACACCTACTCATTAAAGGTCAGGTCTTTCAGCCAATGACGACTCAGATTACAACTGTTCAGCCAATGACAGGTCAGCTTTCTACCGTTATAAAACCGCAAGTATCGATAATTCTCGGATATGCAATCGAAAGAGAATTAGCGAAAAGTCACGGAGGCTGGAAATCCAATACTGTCGCAGAAGGTTATGTTCTGTTACTATAATAATTAGCGTTAATTGTAAATAATATTCAAATAAAAAATTCAATTTGTCATCTCGTTTTTCAATGTCTAATTTAATTTCAATGTTATCTCTGTAGGTTCTTATGGCCTAGCAAGGTCAATGTGAACATCTGTTCCTCGGAAAAAATCAATACTTTCGCGTCTGCGCACATCTCACAACATACGGGACATTGGCCAAGGTCAGATACAAAGAAAATTAATAATATCAAGTTAGAAATATGGTCGAGCATAAAAAGTTGTATGAAACTCGCCTATAATGGTAATTATAGGCTCGTTGCATAATGTACTATTACATTTCTGAATATATAAGCATTTCTATATATCATATGAGGAATGGAAGCAGTGTAATGTTTCTTTTGTAACAGCCTGTAATCATGTGTTAGAAGTCTGCAAGTGTTCAGGCTGCCACTTGGAGATCTATGAATAACATACCGTACAACATTGCAGAAAAAGGAAAAGTGATTCCGGTATAATGTGTAAACTTCAAGACGAGATTAAATAGAATAATCGGAGATTACATTTCATATGATATATTCAGGAAGGTAAGCTTCATATAAAAAAGTTTATGCTAGCACTGTTAACTTATGTAGTTTTATTGATGAATGCATGTGTTTCTGTACGAGAGAGAAAGAGAAGTCGATTTTTTAAAGTTATATCTTATTACTCTTATAATTTGTAGCAGACCTACAGTTCAAGCCCTATACAACTCGATCCGAAACATCGCGGATGTGGATGTAACACTGTAAGAAACATGTCCCCGAAAATACCTTTATTAAATGATCATATTCCGATATACTATATCAACTATAACGGAGAGAGGAGGTAAATGATATCTCCCATAACCCCGTTATATGGCGATTCTATAATTTTGCTCTCCCCCCCACCTGGAATCGGTTCTCGCTCCGCCTACGGAAATGACAGTGATGAAGTTAGTATTATTGTAAATTGAGTTAAATATTAAGCCTGTGTTAATAAGTAAAAAGTAAAATACACACAAAACTTTACGTTTTATAACAGCTGTAGGCCTATGTTTTATTAGTTTCACGAAATATAGCCCAGATATTAAATGACAAGCTATACTCAATGCAACCAAACCAAAGCACCTAAAGACGAAAGAATGTATTCGGCAAAAGAAAATACATAATTTTTGGCTTCGTCACAAATTTAATTACCTTACAGCTAATCTAACCTAATATAAAATCATGTAATTCAGTGCTCGCCAGGTGATCTCAAGAGAGACGACGTATGTAACTAATAGCAATAAAATATAGGAAAGGTGGTGGCGAAAAAAAAAAATCCAATAATTATTTAGAAAAATTCATTTGAAAATGGAATTAACACAGGGACTTTTTGAAAACTCAATTATTAAAACTACAAATAACCTCTTAGCATGTATAATAAAAATTAAAGAATGACACTAATAGAAAGTTACTCATAATCGTAACTCATCACATTTATTGAAACGATAAGATTCTTACAGTTAACACTGTTATCAGAAACAACTGGAGCCACAGGTCGCTACACTTCTTTTCACGTGATGAACACATCGTGTAGTCTAATATAATTTGAAACAAATATTAATCTCACACGTGTCTCGCAACTAGGCTGAGGCTTTTGCAGAAAAAAAATGTTCTTATATTTCAAGCAATAATGACAAATTTTATGTGATGCAATTGCTCACTTTCCTCTTTGTTAACAAAAAGAGACCTACACATTAAAAAAAGAAAATTGGAGTAGGCCCTATAAACACAATAAATACTAAACTCTTGATGGTACAAACTTATTGAATATATATTTCGCTTATGTCCAGTCCGTCTTATCTTATAATTCTCTTGGGTAATGCAAACTATATTGAGAGGGTTTAATTATCCAGAAATGAATATTACGATTTACGGTACGGAGTGTGAAGGAAACAAGTTTTCTGCTGCCGACTACCCTACGTAGGGTTCCAGGAACTGTCAATCACAGATCCTAAAAGTACACTACAGATAAAATTCTCGAGCGGTTCAAGTCTCCTACAGACAGTAAAATCTCGAATCGAAGGAGAATGAATTGGAAATATAAATGAAACAATGAACTAGATTACATAAAAGCGCGTTCTATATTTTACAGGTCCATGTAAATGGTGGTTCTGCAGCGCTGTAGTTCTTATTGTACAGCCGCCCCTGGCTCGGAGGAACACAATTTGCCTCATTTCACATTTATTATCCACTATTTCACCAGCTCCTTAATTTTTTTAAACAGAATCTGCAAAAAAATAAAAATACTCTAGTACACGCGATATGTATGCCGGGCTTTGTTACACATTTACGCATGAAAAAATGCTGCTAATTAACAAAACTGTGGACTTAACTTCATAGAATTCAGCTGAAATATGATATATCAGTTGTGCTTTTCCTTTTGATATTGCAGTTATATGCAGGACACACAACAGGCATGTTTTTTGTTGTTTTGTCTTTTTCGTAATTCTAACTCCGTATACACAACGTTGTAAGCAGTCAATTTTTTACAACGGTAGGCTAAGCGCCTACCGTTGTAAAAATTCATATTTGCCGTGTTTCGCGGTGGCACCGCAAAGAGCGCTGTACAGGACAACATGGCCACTCTATATTCTCTTTCTAACTCGTTGGTATATACGGGCTATTCAATCTCAAATCGACCGAAATATAGAGAAAATTGACCTTGCAATTTTTAAATACAACGAAACTTTTTCTGTCCGTAGACAACTGTGATACAATGCTTTGTGCAAAGTTTGAGGTATCAGAACTTCATAGTGTTTAAATTAAAAATATTTAAATTTATCGTATTTTCATAAAATTAGCAACTTTAAACTGTTGTGGCTCCAAAACCCTTTCACCCAGTGATCAAACTCATGGTTTATTTTGATGCTGAAAAGTTAAAGTTTATATTGACATGTAAACAGTTTTTCTTACTTTTTATGGAAATGGAGAAATTTAGGTTTTTCTTCATTAAGACGCCTTTGACCACGAAAAAATATTTTAAAAATATATGCTTAGATTCCGCATTGAAAGTACAAATAAACACATATTTATTACTGGTGCACAGTTGATAAGAAAGTATTGAAAATATCAAATAAAGAAAATAAATAGTACGCGCGTGAGCTAACCAGCTGACTGTGAGGCGGCATCTAGCCGAAGGAAGCAAGGCCAGGAGACAAACACGCGATGTTTCGTCTAGTAGCGCATAGCTGGGCTAGCTTTATCACAGGTTTTCATAAGCACAGGAGTAAAATGACGCCCAACGCTCGCTTATCCTCATCTCTCGGCCAGTGCGAGCGGTACTGCGCCGTTCAAGTTCAGGCCTATGAAAATAATTTGTTTAATACCCTCGAAACTTATTGCCGTGACACTAAGCAAACAATGCCGAATTCCTCTTAATAATGCAAGGTTTTTTCTCAATATTTTTTTACATTTTTACAAATGGGCAGAAAGCCTAAAAGTAAGTAAAATCAGATTATCTCTCTCTCTCTGTATACAATAAAAATAACGATACCAAATGTCAGCTTCAAAATGAGCTCTCGTTCAATGTTCTGCAGTAAATGTTCCAGAGTTCTGAGCGCTGAAAGAGGCTTGTTTTTCTAAAATACGCTAAATTTGTCGCTCAACAATACGAAAACCGTTTGACTTTCGATAGCATATTTTTGCAAATGCACTCTCCTCAGCACCTTGTATAAATAGGGAACACATTACGGTATAAAAACATGCGAGGTTTTTGTTATTGGTCGATTTCATATGGAATAGCCCATAATCACGAAGCATGAGTTGATGAGGGTACTAGGAACAATAGACTGCCGGTAGTGTATCACATTGTATGTGATGAGGCGATAATAGGGATCCTAGTGGTTAACAACTATTTATGGATGCACATTCACTACATATTGAGCTTCGTGACTGCATATAATAGACTGTTGTAGTAGTATGATGTTACGTTACGGTTTGTCTCTTTGCAGCTTACAGCCTTTTCTATGTCCAGTATACAATAGTTTGAATGGGTATGCTGAATTAAATTTTATACCGCTGAATGTTTGGTAATATCGTAGAAGAAGATACTCACGGAAAGACAGCCCTCTATGAAGTCACGCGTGTGTGACGTCATAGATTGTTTCACAACAGCAACAACGTTATCATAAATAATTTGATAGTGTTATTTTATTCTACTTAAAATAAAGGAAAATGAATATGAACATTTGTTTTATTCGTCGTCAGCTTTAATACTCTTCGATTAATAATGCTTCCATTGTATTTTCTCGTCCAAATACAGTATACGATTCGTCTGCCTCGACTTCTGTGTCCTGTCCACCTATTATTTCAAAATTATTAGTCACGATGACGTGGCAAATGTCTCTGGAGTACTGTAATATACTTGAAATGTATTTGTGTTCAAGTCAATTTCAAATGCTGTTATTTCTCAAAGGTTTTTGAGAGAAGAGGTTATCTCAATCCGGGCCAACAAATCACGGGGAAGGAGCTCATGACGTTATTCCTAGACCTGTCGGCTGATCATACTCATTCAGCGCCTGAGATACATGTCATTCTTTGTCCTTATACCAGTGGTGGTTCGTGCCTAAAATGACAAGGAGTTCAACACTTTTATGATTAGTACACAGTTTTTCAACATTTTAAACAATATCATTTCTGAAAAAAAAAACACTACAGGTTCTTTAATATAGATAATTGCTTTAAAATGAGCCTGAAGAAGATGATCAGTTACCTTGGAAACATAGCGATTTTTTTCTTACGTAATCATTCCGTCTTTCAATATTCTGCCTAAAAGCTGAGCTAAGCTGTAGCCTAATTTATCTTCCGAGGACTGAAAAATGTAGGCAAGCATCCTTATGAGCAACAGATTTCTCATGCTTTTTAATTTTCTTCATCAAATGGCTTAAATCTGACACACCAGTGCATGCCCAGCTCGTATCTTTGCAGGTACGGGAAACAAAATGTTATTTGAATACTATAAATTAGAAAGGGTCTATGTACCAAAATAAAATAAACCGAGAAAAATTGAAAAACGTGTTTTATTTCAATTCAAGGTTAGGCCCTACTAACACGAAAATACACTATGTATTCTGAAAGACAATCTTCACATGCACATGTTCCGTAAGAAAATAATGAAGAAATTCCACTGTTCGAACACAAGACAAAATTATGAAAACTGATATATATATATATATATATATATATATATATATATATATATATATGGTCTATGTACCGTCCTGACTAACATACAGAAAGATCTCTGTTCAAACGTGTAGTACAAGACTAGGTGTCCTCTCTTATTAGAGTATGTGGCACAGCTTAAATTTAACACACACAAAGTACTGAAGTCTACTGCATTATATTATAATGGAAGTTCTTGTGTTTGTATGACAAGTAAGGAATCATTTTCTTAAAATCATTTTTTTTTTTTTCAACTGTGAGGCGACTTTTGCACTCCAGTGGTGGTAGTTCCATAGTTGATAGATTTTCAGTTCGTTGTTCTAAAGTCTTTTATGATTAAGAAATGGTGGAGCGGAGAAAAATTCTCTCTGGTACCAGGATTCGAACCCGGGTTTTGAGCTCTACGGGCCGACGCTCTATCCACTAAGACACACTGGATTCTAATTCCGATGCCGGATTGAATCCTCTCTTGTGCCACTGTCACATCTGTGACACAGTGCATGAGAGTTGGCCACAAAAGGGAAACTAAGAGGTGGAGCTTAATCCGGCATCGGAATTAGAATCCGGTGTGGCTTAGTGGATAGAGCGTCAGCACGTAGAGCTGAAAACCCGGGTTCGAATCCTGGTGCCGGAGAGAATTTTTCTCTGCTCCACCAATCCTTCATCATATGATAAAGCAGAACTCCAGCATGAAAATATATGTACTTCGGTACATCGTAATAAAGTCTTTTAGTGTATCGATGATATTGAACAGCAACCTCGAGTGTCAAAAAAGGTGAACGAAACAAGACTTCACTTGATTCGTATCACAGACATTTTCTTGAATGTTTTGCAAACACATCTTAGGGCATGAATGTAAACTTCACAAGGCGAGATTTAAATATACTTTTATGTGGAATATTTGTTAGTTTTCAATATATTCAAATGTTTTTTCGACTCTCTTGTGAAATTGACTTTTCTTACATACGAGTTTGCTGTTCAATACCAGGAGTTATTTTTTTTTTATGATATCTAGCATAATACATGGTAGGTACACAGTATGTTTCAACATATGCATTTATTATTCTGTGCAAATTCTTTTATTATTTTATGTATACTGGTAATGTTTCAAGTTGTTATAATCTTGCTTTAGTCAAATAAAAATATCCACTCCAGTTACAGCTCGATTCAACGATCTTGGCCCTTGTCCTCGCTTGTTTGGCTAGTGAGCGAGCTGTGATGCGTCATATGAAAGAAATTTAATCACAAATATGCACAGGAGGAAGAGAGGAACGAGAAAGAATGAGAATATCTATGCTCGAAGCTGAGGGACACTCCATGTCAAGAATATATGTCATCATGACATTGTTTAGTCAACAGACGTAGTGGTTAGTAACGGGACGTGTGGGAGAATATTGTGTTTTAAGGTGGAGTGTACCGAGACATAAGAAGGAAGTGTTAGGTGTTATGTCTGTGCGGCCTGACCTGTGCGACCCAGTCCACCAGTAGTGATGAGTAACTCGCACTCAGTCTACTTTTTGCAGGGGCCAAAATCCCTGAATCAAGCTGTACAGCATGACAGCATGTACATTCGTTTTATACACAATATAGAAGACAATCTTTTTCTTCTACATTGCATAAATCTTTAGGTGACCATGAAGAAATCACTTCTCACATGAGTACTTGATCTTTGTTCCGTTGTAGATAAAGTGACAAATACTTTAAGAAGGAAACAGCAATAACCACACGAGTCTATAGGGATATCTTATGCGAAGTTTTACCGGTACAGCATGTTGTAGGGCTATGTTATGTCATATGCTACAGTTGATTACGTTTTCCCGCTTTTCGTTTTCTTTGCGTGTCAAAATTATATTTATAATTATTTTGTATAACCTAGTATAATTTAATATAATTCAGTATTTTCTTACCTCATAATTTAATTTAATTTACAATAAATAATAACGTAAACCTGTATAATATTGAGCGATTCCCCGAGATGAGTGGGGAAATCTGCAATATGCAGAGTATAGAAACGAGTAAATTGAATGTTCATGAACCTAAACGAGAACTTTGAGAACGAGATGCACGAATAAAAAAATAGGAACTATGTCGAAGGTAAAGATTGTCCTGTTTAATCATTAGTATTTAAGAACCGTACGCTAAAAACAGGATATGCAGCCACCAATGTGTTTTTTTTTTATAGGGAAGGGACTATCGAGATTGAATTCCTTGTATTTTTTTCTGTAGTTGCAGAAAGATCAAATGCAATAACATTTTTAATAGGATGATATAATATGATCGCAGTAGTATCACGATTAGTAGTGCGTTTTGTAGGTTAAGGACATGCAGTTTTGAATATTATGTAGGATGATTTTGAAAATTTGAAGTTAAAAAATGGTTTTAATAATTAGGGTACAGTACATTAAAACCATTATTCACGAAATGGATTTCACTACGGATCGTCCTGGATAATAAACACCTCAGTTTATCGAGAGTTTACTGCAGGCGTAAACTATGGAGACTCCTCAACTATTGTACAAAATCTAAGCTAACATATCTCGCTGTCGAGGTTGCGTATGTTTTTATTAATTTTTCTTTTTCCTCTTCCAAAATGAAACTATAGTCAACAATTCCTTACTTGAAGTAGTTACTTTTATTTAATAGGTAGCACTTCCGAGGCGCAATTTAATTACTTATATTTTTTAAGGTTTAAAGCATATTCAGATTATTTCGGGACCTGATTGAAGACAAAAAGCTTTCCCTGGGCTTTACATACAGGAACATAACAAAATTTGCCATTTTTAGTTGTTTTTAAGAGTATTTAATATACTAATACACTACGTATATCCTCAATGTTTATATACCGAAAAACAAATGCACACGCAAAGCGCATCCCTCAAAGTACACGTACGCTATCTGTTGGTGCTAGTTCAGCATATCCCTATTGGACTGTATGTCTTTTTACATGTAACAGGCTATATGAGCAATCACACTGTTTGTGGATTATGCACATAAGAGAGAGGGATTCAACGACTTGTATTATGAGTAAAGTTAACAGGCTGAGCTCTGATAGTGATAACAGTGTTGCAGACAAGACCAGTCTGTTGCTTCTTACAGACGAAGTATGACTTTAAAAATACGACAGCTTCATTAAAAGCGTATTGGTATGAAAAGAGTATAACTTTAACCACTGTCTACTAGAAATAAAAATATGCAACGGAAGTTATGTTGATGTTGAACTCGATAGAATGGTCTCTCTATACTTACATCTGGTGAAAGTCTTACCTCTATTGAGTCAGCGTCACCACATGATTGTACAGCCAACAGGTCGATCTAGAGTTCCATCTTGATCACATCCATTACAACTGAAAGAACTAGCTATGTCACAAAGATACCTGTTTGCTGCTTCTGAGGTGTTCGAAATGGTCTTTACACCACTGACTTTAACAGATGTATGTGCTAGCAAAGAGTTTGTTATGTCTAAATCAAGAGTTAATATTGTAATCTGTAGTCCTCTGTTTCTTTTTATATCTTAAATAGGCCTACATGTAAAAGGAGTGACTTGTAAGAAGATTTGTTATGGTATTTTATTGACTGACAGCAAGTAGTTCTCATGGAAATAGTAAAAATAAATGCATAGGGCACACACATGGCAATTTTAAAGAATCGATGTAAGAGCAGTGAAGTCATTGACTTTTTGCAAGGTATAAGGTGAATATATTGCATTAATGTAATACAGTCGCCATTTTGGTAAGAAAAATTATGGAAGTCAAATGATATAATAAATACAAATTTACTTAATTGATGAACTATTCAAGTGTTAAAAGTGGTGTACGCAAGATTCAAAATGGAGTACAAATTTACATTATTTTGGGGAGTTAAGCCCTCCAAGCCCCAAAGTATTACTCTATCAAGAAAAATTCCATACATCATATATCACAACATAATATAAAAAACTATACATAACAGAAAAAAAAAAACCTGTGGTTTTCGTAAAACTTCTTAAGAAAATGGCGACTACATTACCACAGTCTAGTATATACAATCGCGAAGGTCAATACGTAGTAAATATGCAAACATTAGATAGTTGCTCAACACTAGGATCGCTAATGTCGCCTCATTACAGGCAATGCAAAATAGTACCGTCACAGTCTATTGTTTCTAGCACCCTCAAAACTCAAGCTTCGTGACTGTATATAGCAGACTGTGACATTACATTAATCAAACATGATCACCACATACGGTACAAAAACGTTCGCGACATAAGCAATAAAGTCTGACCATATATTTTACACAACAAAATAAGATGCAAGATTACACAAGGAATAAATTGTGTAATATTTTGTTCTTTCAAAGCTTCAAATAATTTATAAATGGAAACAGTTAACAATAAGGATATAAAAATTATGAACATTTATTAATAATTAACAATTGAGGCGGTAGCCGGAAAATGGGCCCATAGATCTACAGGCCCTTTTTCGAGAGAATGTTTAATTCGATTCTCCGTTTTAAAATCTACTTGCTTACGTAGTTTCGTTTCAGTATCTTGTAAACAGAGGGCAGGGTAGCTAATTGAATGAACCCACGCACCCTTGTATAATTGTGGAACTCAGAAAACAACAGTAAAGGTGATCCTCAAAGTGTGAGTCCATTCAGAAGGTACACTAAAGTGTAAATTGTACTCTGAAGATAAACTTTGAAGTGAGTGTGAATCCATTCTAGATTAATATTAAATACCTGTAATCTGTGTTCTGTACCCAACAGATATTCTTGACTTGTACGTACCATAATCAGTACAACTTATGACGTAACTGTGAGATATACGGAAGAAATACAATTTTACTACAATGATTATGAACTTGTAAACCTCTTTAATGTGCGCTGTTCAATGCTGAAGTTTACTTTTTGCTAAATACAATCATGTTGAAATCATTCTGATAAAAGAAACTTGTTCTCTGGAAAAAGGGCCTATAAGATGCCCTAATAAAATAAACACATTTATAACACTATTAAAGTCGGAAAGCAATATTTAACAAATACTTGCAGACAAATATCACAACAGTATGCAAATTTTATTATAATGTACCGAAGTACATATGATATTTCCATGCAGATATTCTGCGTCATCATACGATGAAAAAGTAATGGAACGGAGAAAAATTCTCTCCGGCGCCGGGATTTGAACCCGGGTTTTCAGCTCTACATGCTGACGCTTTATCCACTAAGCCACACCGGCGCCGAAGAGAATTTTTCTCCGTTCCATTACTCTTTCATCGTATGATGACGCAGAATATCTGCATGGAAATATCATATGTACTTCGGTACATTATAATAATATATATGATATGCGTAAATCATTTCGTGGTTTAAGACGGCGCTTATTCCGTCGGATCCCGGCCAACTAGTCACTCATTACGAGTGCACCTCAGCACATGTGTGCACTTCGGTCCTAGGTTCATAGATATCTATGACGTAGTGCAGAGGGCGGCCACTAGAGGGAACCCAAGAGTTGGAACTTAAAACTGAGACGATTCTTCCGACGCCGGGGTGGAATCTGGTGTGGCTTAGTGGATAAAGCGTCAGCACATAGAGCTGAAAACCCGGGTTCAAATTCCGGCGCCGGAGAGAATTTTTCTCCATTCCATTACTCTTTCATCGTAGTATGCAAATTGTTATTTTAATGAAACTACATTCACATAGCAATTACATTAAAATAAATCTTATTATCATTGTTTTCTCGAAACATGACTTTTGCTTATTGGCCTTTTTTATGGCTACTGCCTCAATTTCAAGAGTCAGTGGCAGTAAATGAAATGTAATAGCCTATGTAATAATCCGGCTACTTGAACATTCTCCATGTCGCAACAATCTGCAAATGATTATCACAAGATTGAAACATGTATGAGGAATAATTGGATCTCATAAATGTCTTATAAAATAATACATTATCACCATATCGATGGGAAGTTCATAGCTGTCTTTAAAAATTTGTCCGAAAAGTTTAACACCGTCTTATTGGGTAACTAATATATATATATATATAGAATCTTGATTCCTGTCTAATGTCGAAGACAATGCAATTAAGATGGATAGTTTCCATGTAAATTAAAGAAAATAAATCGCACATGTTATGCCTGCCTAACATCACAAAAGTTGGTATTACAGAATCAATTGAAGAATTTAAACATATAATGGGCCAAGTGACAAAAAGGTATTTTTTTTTTGTCTTAAAGGGTGCTATGAAACAACCGTTATTTAAATACAAAACGGGCCAAGTAACATGGGACCTGGTAGTACTTCCAAATAGTATTAAAAGAAACAGCTAGGAACGTCACTGTTCCCAGATGTAACAGCCAAGTGCTCTTAGAAAGCAATGCTTTCAGTTTTAACACCAGTGAATGTCTGTACCATCTATAGTAACGATTCACTTTCAGGATTTTTGCAAACATTACAACTACTTTTGTATCGGTATCGTGTTATTTATTTACTTATTCTGGTGTAGTTGAGGCATCAGGCCTTCTCTTCCACACTATCAGAAATACAAATACAATAATGGAAATATAAAGAAAAAATCACACTATAAACAAAGTAAGCCACACAAAAATTACACAGGTTACAGTCACACAAACTTTAGACAATCCTAACTAATTAACAAACGTAAACAACAAACTTGGAATTTGAATCTAGAGTAAAAAAACACAAACACTTCTAGCAATACCCAAAAACCATTAAATAAGACAAATTTTTCCAATTTACTTTTGAATTGTGATAAAGTCTGGCAGTCCCTGACGTCATTGGGTAACGAATTCCAGAGGCGAGGTATTTCTACAGTTTAGGAGGATGAGTATAAAGACGTTCTGTGATGAGGGAAAGAAAGAAGTGCTTGATGCCGGTTTCGAAGAGTTGTAAGAAATTTAAAGCGCGATAGCAGATAATTTGGAGTAAGTATGCATGATTCTAAATAGAAGAGACAGTGAATGTATAGTCCTTTGTTCTTTCAGACGCACTCATGAAAGTAACTGGAGGGAAGGCATTATATGGTCAAATTTACAAGTATTGCAGACGAATCATATGCACACATATTCATACTTCTGCTTTCTTCTTCTTGAACTAATTATTTCTTCCTCTTTCTCTGTATCGTCTTAGGTCAATTCCACGATAGGTTGGACATTGAAGTTAAAATTAAATTTCGTGTTCAGTATATGTTCTATATATCATTTTCTTCACGAAAGTTCATATTTTTAGAAATTAGCAGAAAAGTTCGATTTATTTAATTCATTTTTGTTTTACATACATCCGAAGTGAATATTTTTAGTGTACTTTTGATCTGTCAAATTTACTTTGGCAGTTTGTTGCCAAACCGTAACTTATAATTAATAAACAAGGCTGTTCTCTGTTGTAATTCTATTAACAGAAAGAGAAGACTTTAAAATCAGTGTCAATTTACTTTTATGAATTTCAGTGAGTTTAAAAATTTGCTATTTTAAAAATAAGTGTTTTTATGTAACACCTGTCTCAGAATATGCTTAAAGTTACTCTCTTGCTCTCAGTTTTTGTCCTGAAGGCAGCAGTTTTTTATAGCTAAGTCAAAATATG
>JAJSOF020000042.1:10396075-10411240 GCA_025594305.2 Periplaneta americana
CGGGAATTATAGATGGCGTAGATTACTGGCAACAGAATATTATGTAATCTGTTTTTAAGGGAAATTAATGTGGACAAAAGTTGGCCGTAACAGCACGTCTTCTCATTTTGCATTAAATTAAGGGCTACGGCAATGGATTTCAGAACTGCACAATATTCTTCAAGGTACTGAAACTCAACATCTTTGAAGGTTGGCAATCCCAGTTTTTCACATATACTGTTTATATCATGTTTGAATTGCAATATTTGAGAGATTGAGTCATAAAGAGAATACCATCGAGTTGGGCAAGGAAACTTTAATGAATATTTCAAGACATCTGATATAATTTCTGAGTATTTGAATCTACTAGACGCATTCCATAATGCTAAAAATTTAGCAAGTGTTGGGTGATGGATCCTGGATGCTGTTGGAGATTTCTTTATGGCATTAAGGAAATCAGTTGTGGCAAAAAAAACTAAGTGTATGACTAGCACAACTGAAATGGATAGGCAAATAAGACAAAAGTTCATTCTTCAAATCCAAATCCAAAACTTGAAGAATAAGAAGAATAAAAAAGTATTTTGAGTATCTGAAATACAAAATACATCAATTTTATCTATTTAAATACAAAATACAAAATACTTTCGAAAATTCTTACAAATTACAAAATACAAAGTACAAATGTATTTCAAATATTGCCCAGCCCTGCTGTCAAATAGGAATCTCGTGATAAAACTCCAAGCAACTCTGTAACATCAGGAATCGCAAAATATGCATGCACAATTTTTGAAATTAATATTATGACTTGCTCGATGTAGTACAGTAGAGCATAAGATACCCTCATATCTAATATAACAACACAATAATTATTTCTGTATCAGGAAAAGCTGCCTAAGATAGAGTTAAAAAGTGTTTTAAAGCAGTTAAATAATAAATTGTGTTATCTAGTGCTGTGCGTTTGACACTGAAGCCATTAGCAATACCTTGTAACAAGGATGTTTCTACTTCAATTCCTGCACAGACTTCTACATGTTGTTCGTACATTTCTTCACTGCTATGGTTATATGATAGACAAAGCACATTGCTATGGTTTGGTGATGTGGTAAGGGGAGTCCAGATTTGAAAAAGTAGAAAGAAAAAAATATATATGAGGAAAGGGTAAGAAGAAGCAGTATGGCAAAGTACAGATGTTCAACAAATGAAGGTTAATGATGGAAATATATAAGTAAGGAAATCGAAGAGCGGGTTGGCGTTCCAATCACTTCAAGGTTCTTGAATTAGTCTGGGATACTGGACAAGCAGGAGCAGCAATAGTGGTAGCAGAAGTAATGGTGTTAATGGTAGTGGTAGTGTCAGCAACAGTAAAAGTTTTAATTGTAATATATCCTATGTCCTTCCAATATCAAAATATGTCAAGTCTTTCGAGTAGCAATAATTGGGTACATAGTTATACCCATCTCTTGCATCACACTGAGGTTCTGGCTGATATGTACATCTATTATCAGGCAGTACAACTCAGAGGAAGAACAATTGTATGTATGCATCTGCAGTCTGATTAGTGTAACATGTAGTTAATCAGTGACATATGCAATGGAGGGGGAAAGGAACTGGCTGCCTTACCTCATTACCTTCTGGGCAGTTACCTTATAAGTGATGTGTTATTGGTATCACTTGTGAGGTTAAGGGTACTGGGATGTGACGAGTGCCTATTTTAGCTCTTGAACTAGCAAATAACATATAGATTCTACTGAAGCATTCCTATGTCACAGGTTTATGAAATTTATATCATGCATTAAACAATGTTTATATTATCTTTTCATGAATAATTAAATCACTTATCTCCAATAGAATATTTATAGGATGTCCCCAAATAAGGTAATTAGAAAATAAATTCTTATGCATGGTTCATCAGTTAGGTACACATATCTCATAGAATTTTAGTCAGACCTCTCTAATTTTTTTGTGGTACAATAAGAACATATCAAATGACAAAATGAATGCACTACTTTCTTGACTAAACATCACATGTGTAAAAATAAAAAAAAATTAACATAATTTTTTCCAAAATTTTCCTTAGATTTGAATTTTTAAAAATTCAATGATGAAGTTTAAAGAAAACCACTCCATTCATTTTAAAGTTAATTAATATACCTGCCACAAAAATTTCATTACTCTATCTTCATTAGTTTATGAGATAAGTGTACCTAAGTTTTGAAAAATCAAGGTTACGGGAAAATGCAAAAAACTGAAAACGTGTATTTTGTACTTCACTCACCAATCTAGAACATTCCAGCCCCATACTCATCCTGCTCCTGTGTTTCTTGGTCCTCTCTCCTCCTTTTGGCATTCCTCTTTCTTGTTCTGGCCTCTTTAGTCATTTGCAAAGCAAACTTTTCACCGTCTTGGAAGGGCTTCTTGTCAATGGTGTAAAGTGCAGTTTTTGTATTTGAGCCCACTTCAATGCCCAAACTCTCCAACACATTTAGTCTACTTACACAACCATCATTAAAACAGACGACTGCATCTAATACACCCAGTTTTAAGGTTTTTAAACCCACAAAAACTGTTTTTGGGATGCGCTCCCATATACAATGATTAAAGCTTTCATTAGGGTTTTGTGTAAGCATTTTTCAATAGCTCCTGGTTGCTGAGGTCCCTAAAGATGGGTTTTATTTCATCCATCACAGCTGGAGGCAGTGAATGCTGATGGGAATACTTATTTCCAGTGACTGAAGCTTTATTGTACCCACACCAGCAGTCTTCATCTGTACCTGGAGGACCTAACGTGTGATATGGCTCCTCATCTGTGCTATACTTGTGGAAGTATATTGCCCACACTGCTCTTCTCATTTTTCTACATCTTTTCCAGCATTCCTCCTTATGGCCAGTCCATAATAGGTTTGCAACTGATCTATGCACTATCTGTTAGCCGCCCTCTCCCTGTTAGCGGTTTACCATCAGAACATTTTTACCTTTCATGTCTTTACATAATTTTTAGTCTTGTTCCCATTCTCTTTTGCACATGTCCACAGCACTCCAGCTTACTTACTTCCACATTCCCATAAACATTTAATTCTTCAACTTTCTTATATCTCTTTGAGTCCCCATCTCTAAGTAATTCACATACCTGACCTGATAAAAATTCTCAGACCTCTGAAAATTTTTACTACTCCATCGCTCTCCATCCCACCACTGAGCCATCATAATTTTTCATGCAAACATGTCCAGGCTGGTCTGATTTACAATTATGGCAGAATTTTGTCAAACATTCGACATCAATTAATTTCTCATTGTCTAGTGAAGTTGCAGTGATGACACCATTGAGGGAAGTGTGGCCCTTCTGCCAGGACCCATCGAAAGCAGCAGTTATGTCCCTACTGTTTTCATTTAGAGCCACTGCTTCTTCTATAGCATTTGTCATAGATTTTTGCTACTTCTTCCAGACATTTCAACAGCTGGGAAGTGCAGAAATTAAATTTGGCAGTTGGTGGTGGGAGATCCATTATACCACACAGAGTTTGTGCTGGCTTCCTGCCTCTGCCAATACTTCTCATTCCATATACAAATCTTAAATTTACTTCATAACATTTTGTTTTCCCTACCTTATTGGATGTCATACTTGAAGCAGATTCTTTACACTTATTACAAACAACAGACAGTTTAGTTGCAAGCCCTCGCCTACTATTTTTATTTTCTGTAAGTTCAACACAGTCGACGCCACTACAATACTTACACTGTACAGTTTTCTTCACCAAATTAGATAATAATTGAATGTCCACAATGATAAAACCCTTTGAATATCCCTCATCACTAAAATAAAAGTTGTCATCACACTCTGGTTTTATGTGAGACAATTTTCTTGCAGAAGCTGAATGCACTTCTCTACTGCAGCTAGGCTCTGACAGGTTATGTTCACTTATATTATGTTTGCTTTTACTTACATTACCATTAAACACTGGTTTTCTTTTGCCAAACTTCTTTAATCTGCCCATTTTTACTACACACACACACACTAATAATGCTGAATAAAACTGATGCAAATAACACCACAAAGATTCTTTTTGCAACAAAATTTACACGAGGTTATTCAAAACAAAACAGGAGTGCTTTCCACTGGGCTGTGTTATGCTCTTTGCAGTTTCAGAGTATCCAGAAGCACCAACAACAGCAAAGAAATTTACCCGGTCAAAATATTCCAATAAATAGCCCAGAAATTATAACATATTTAATTAGTTGAATTGGGCACTTAAAAAAGGGGCGTGCAACTACGACGCCATTTTTAAATTCCCTATTTTAGGGCATTTGAACCCAGAAACCCCTACAATATATATATTTTTGGATAGAGAATTTATTCAAGAATTCGAAAACAATGAAAACAAAAAATGACATTTTTGGCCGATTTTCACGTCCTAGTACCCTTAAGACCTGTCTTCAGACAGTTCACTAAACATCAATAACAACCCATCTTTATGCAGTAGTGTCAAATCGCCACTACAAATTTCTAGGCTTCTATCTAAAATATACAACACTCTACCCAGCACTGACTTCATAACATCCTCCTTTTATGATTTCTGTGGTCTACCATTTCTGTGTCGCCATGGTGCTTCCCATTCGTACATGGTGCTCGGGCTTGTACTCCTACTAATTCTTAGCGTACGGTATGGATAAACAGTCCCATGTAATAAAACAAAATAATTTATGGCACTTGTGACAATTTTAATAAAGTGATGAATGAAATAACAATGTGAAGACTAGCACATCACACTCACCTATTACTTAAAATCTCATTCTCCTCTGTCGTAACTTCCTGTTTCAGCTCGTCCTTTACTGTGTCCAAGTCACACATCTCCCCCTAAAAATGAAAAGCGAGTAAAATACAAACATGGCGCTAGTTCACATCAAGAATGCATCGAAGACAAACAATAAACAAAATAAATGTTAGTTAGTTAGTGGGATTTAAAAGGGGCGCGTCAGCTACTATGGCTATTTGCGCCCTTATCGAAAATCATTCACTAAACACGAACATAATACAATAACCAGAATGCTTAAAAGAACTAAAAAGCGTTGTCATGGTTAAAACGAGGTAAACAAATGCAGTTTGAACAAGGTGAAGCATAAAAACCATAAAAGTGAGAAGTTCTCAGACCCTAAGTGGTATTTAGAAAGAAACAAAAAAACAATAAAACAAATGCCACCAGTAATAAATTGTCTGGAGCATTTATAAAATGCACGGATATAGAAGGTCCGAATGTCAAATTTGTTAAAATCATATACTAAAAAACGTAACCTCCGGATGTAAAGAGTCCAGAGGATAAGTAAAACGGGTCATTAAAAAACTACATCACCTTGTCAAGTCCTGTATTCGATAAAAATCTCAGAACTGCACTTGTACAATTAATATCATTTCCAAGAGCGTCATGTAGAGTCACCCAAATTCCATACTGCCGACGGGCACGGTCGTATTTTCGACACTGTAATAAAAAATGTTCCATGGTCAGTGGAACATGGCATAGATTACACTCCGGCTGAGGCTCACCACGTAGGAGATGGCCATGCGTCAGATGACAGTGGCCAATCCTCAACTGGGTGAGTAAAACTTCTTCGTGTTGTGACGCCCTTATGGACGAATTCCAAACGTGAACAGTATTCTTTATTCATCGTAAATTATTTCCCTCTTGTGCAGACCATTCGCCTTCCCATTGCCACCATAACGTATGTTTCAAATAATTTTTAATATCTTGCCACCTCTCAAGCCAATACACCTCAGACCCATTTATAGCACCGTCCCTTGCTGCAGCATCCGCTGCCTCGTTTCCAGGAATGCCAACATGACCCGGAGTCCACACTACTCCAATATCATAGTCACAGGTTAGCAGAGTGTGCAAAAGTTCCTGGGTTCTCAACACAAGCGGATCATCAGATTTCAGACGCTGCAGGGACTCAATGGCGCTTAGAGAGTCAGAGCAGTTAAGGAATCTGCCCCGGGGCTGCCTAATTAAAAACAATAAAACGCTATAAAAAGCATATAATTCTGCGGTAAAAACACTGGCGTACTGGCTCAATTTATATTTAAATATCTGTCCATTCGCAATAAAGGAATAACCAACACAATCATTCACTCGGGATCCGTTAATAAAAACTAATGAATAATTTGGATACTGTGATAAAAGTTCACTAAAACGAAGTCTATAAACAAAAGCTGGTGTAAAATTTTTAAAACATCAGCTCAGACTTACGTCAAACATGGGACGTCGCATAGTCCACGGTGGAGTGGTGGTGTACTTCAGTGTGCGAACTGTTGGCAAGTGGATGTCGAGCTCGGACAGCAGTTCACGAAACCGCACACCTGCTGGACGAAGTCTCCGTGGTTTTTCACTGTATCGACCGTAAAGAGAGCCTGTATTGCGAAGCCGGGGAACCATCACTGTATCGGCGACGTAATTTATTGTTGTGCTCGGGCTGTGAGCGAAGCTTAACAGCATACGAGCACAACAATAAATTACGTCGTCGATACAGTAATGGTTCCCCAGCTTCGCAATACAGGCTCTCTATCCGACTCGTTCCGAAGGCCCCTGTAGCGAGTCGTATCCCATGATGGTGAATAGTGTCTAAGAGACGTAACTTGGATTTACTTGCTGAGCCATAGATAAAACAGCCATAATCCAGCTTTGACTGGATAAGAGCACGATAAAGTCGTAACAGCACTAATTGGTCTGCACCCCAGCGAACCCCTGACAAAAGGCATAAAATGCTTAACGATTTTTCACAACGCCTTCTCAGATCACGTATATGCGCCTCGCACGTTAATTTATAATCAAAGATAAGACCCAAAAACCTCGCAGTGTCTGTATATTCCAACTCCACTCCATTAAGACGCAGTTCAGGATGTGGATGGAGTCCACGATGGTTGTAGAAGAGGACACACTGCGTCTTTTGAGTGGAGAATTTAAAACCATTGCGAACAGACCACTCTGATAGCACGTTGATGACCAGTTGCAACTGTCGGCCAATGGGTGGAAGGTATTGGGAGCTGTAAAATAAACTGAAGTCATCAACGTACAACAGAGATGATAGTCATCCTCACAGTGGGCAATTCCATTGATCGCAATCCAGAAAAGAAGAACGCTTAATACAGACCCCTGCAGAACGCCATTTTCTTGGAGATGTTCGCTAGAATGTGTGGTGCCTACTCGAACTCGGAAATACCGCTCTGCCATGAACTTCGCAATAAACGTTGGTAGACTACCACGAAGTCCCCAATCATGCAGAGTTTGCCTTCTTGAGGAAAGCATCTCTAATGGCAGTCTCCAGCCGAACAAGATGGTCTGCGGCGGATCCGTGCTTACGAAAACCACATTGGATATTAGATAATTGGTTTCCCGATTCGAGTACCCACATCAGGCGTTTGCTTATTATCTTTTCCATAACCTTGCATACGCAGCTGGTGAGACATATTGGCCTATAACTGCCAGGTAAAGAAGGGTCCTTTCCTGGTTTCTGGACTGGGAGTACAATGGCGGAACACCAAACAGATGGAAATACACCCTCAGTCCAGATCCTGTTGTAAATTGAGAGAAGAAAGGATTTTTCGAGCTGGTGCAGTTATGGATGTTATCAGGGCCAGGAAGGTGTCAGGGGATGTGTCTAGTGCCGCCTCCAACTCTTCGGATGTGAACGGTGCATTGTAGTTTTCAGTGTTAAGAGATATAAGGTTCAGTGTTCGTTTTTCCGCAGTATCCTTAATTTTTAGAAATTCCGGGTCATAATTGTTTGACCTGCTTATCTGTGAAAATGATCTAGCGAATATTTCAGCAATTTCTATGGGACTGGTGGTCGTTCCTCCATTGTTCAAAAGACCCGGAATTACAGAACTACTTTTCAGCATTATTCGACGGACTTTGTCCCATATGGTGTTAGCTGGGACGTTGTTTTTCAATGAATTGACGTAATTTTTTCCAGGACGTCTTCTTAGCATCGCCTCGATGACGTTTAAACTGGACAAATTTTCTTGGTCAGATGGAGCTCAAATTGGCGTAAAGCACGTTTGCGGTCACGGAGAGCATCTCTGCAGGCGCCCGTCCACCAGGGGACAGAGAAGCGCTTTGGCCTGCAGGACGACCGGGGGATAGATAATTCCGCAGACTTTATAACCACATTTGAGAAATGTTCCACTAAGGAGTCCACACTTTCATGTCCAGTATCGTCGAATGATATGGACTCCGAAAATCCGACCCAGTCATCCTTTTTAATAACCCAGTTTGGAGAGCGAGATTCCGCAGGACGTAAAGCGGACATACGCATTCGATTATTATTAGGTTAGGTATTTTACGACGCTTTATCAGCATCTTAGGTTATTTAGCGTCTGAATGAGATGAAGGCGATAATGCCGGTGAAATGATTTTGGGGTCCAACACCGAAAGTTACCCAGCATTTGCTCATATTGGATTGAGGGAAAATCCTGGAAAAAACCTCAACCAGGTAACTTGCCCCAACCGGGAATCAAACCCGAGCCACCTGGTTTCGCGGCTAGACGCGCTAACCGTTACTCCACAAGTGTGGACTACGCATTCGAATGGGGTAGTGGTCACTACCATGGAGGTCAGGAATCACAGACCATTCGAAATGCGTGGACAAAACTGGGTTACAAATGGAGATATCTATCATAGAGAATGTACCGTAAGCCAAGGACAGATGAGTTGCTTCCTCTGAATTCAGGGTAACCAGATTGAAACGGGTACATACCTCTGCTATTTTATTTCCTCTGTCATCATCAGAATTGGAGCCCCAAGAGTGGTGGAATACATTGAAATCCCCCACTAACAGATATGGAGCAGGTACCTGCATCGGAACATCTTCAATTTCATTTACTGTGAAAGCTGTATGAGGGGGTATATACATACAAATTATAGAAAACTGAATGTTGTGTAATATTATTGTGGCAGCTATGCATTGATGTACAGTGGTAATATTGATGACGGAGGAAAATATACTTTGGTGGAGAAGGAGAGCACAACCTCCGCTGGCACGAATACCAGCAAGATGATCGTACCGGTGGACATAGTACCCCGAGATATGCAGGGAGTTTTCAGGTTGGAGATGTGTTTCCTGAATACATAAAGTAGATTAATTGATGTAGTTCTGTGTATCGACTGCGTACACCGTTCACGTTCCATTGTATAATATCAATCATCACGAGGAGCTAAATCATGGTGGTGGCTTTATAGGTGATTTTCTCTTCTGTTCTTTCCTATGACTCTGTCCCTTCGACTGCGACAGCTTAGATTTTGACGTTGGCGAAATACTTGCAGTACGTCGCGCTCCTGATCGTGACCTTGATCGGGTACGGGGTCGAGAACGAGGTCTCGATTTCTCTTCCATACCAGGAGTGCGACGTCGTGATATTCTCTCATGCTCAGAACTTGTCTGTGACGTCTGAGCAACCGTCTTTTTCGGTACATAGGGCCTGATATCAAGGCCACAGCTGTCGTCTAAGTCGTTAGTCTGGGTACCGGCATCCACATACGTCTGGTTTGCGGTCTCAGCTCGCTTCCCAGATATACACTCAAGAGGTGGCGTTTGAGTTGACGCATCGGTAACCTCCGTTCCTTGTTGTAAAAAAGCAGCATATGATTTCTTTTCTTTCTGTTCCTTATCAAGATCAAAATAACGTTTACGTGCCTCGAAGAAAGTTACATTGTCTCTGACTCGGAGTTCTTGTATTGCCTTCTCTACATGATACTTCGGACAGTCCTTGGAAATGGAGGCATGGTCCCTTTCACAATTCACACAGTGCGCGGTGTTGGGACATGGAGAGTCTCCATGTTCACCACCGCCGCACCTTGCACATGCGATGTCGTTCGTGACGAACAGGGACACGCTCGTATCCGACAAAAATGTATTCAGGCAGGAGGGATTTCTCGAAAGTCAAGAAAACGGTGCTCAATGGATAAGTCCGTCCGTCCCGCTTACGCAGCAAACGGTAGGCCTTGGACACGGACTGGTCTGCAAGCTCGAGTTGTTTCTCTTCATCACTCATTCCATCCAGCGCATCCGTATGAACCACTCCCCGCGTGGTGTTCAGCGAGGAGTGTCGTTCTGCCTTTATAAGATATGACCCCAGCAACTTCGCCTACAGCAACGTCTCACTTTGCTTGGGAGACAAAGTTTCGACGAGCAGGCTACCATTGCGGAGTCTAGTGGCATTCTTGACTTTCCCCATGAGTCCATCGAGTGTACGTCTGATATAAAACGGGCTGATGTTCTTCATCGTTTTTTCCATTTCTGTCAGAGTAATACTAAGGAACTTCGGAGGCGGCATATAAACATTCACATTTTCAGGAACCAGATCCATTGCTGTGTTCGTCGTAAGACCACCAGTCACTGTAACTTTTTTAGGTTATTCCGTTCTCTTTTTTTTATTGGAGGGAGAAGGGGAGCGCGAAGAGGCCATTTTGAAACTGCCCCCCCCTACGGAACCGTCGGCGTCAGCCTGCCACCAGGGGGGCATAAGAAAAAGACACCTAAAATGTCTTCTCGGTCTGTCCCGGCCATGGGGACCCCCACAGCCCGATCCCAGCAACCCACCTCACGCAAGTTATCCTTCAAACTGGACATTACACACCTAACGGCAAGTCCTACACCAGAGGCGTGTCGCAGTTTTATGCCCCTACCACGGGAATAACCGCCCGTGGCTCCCCACTCTACACTGAACATAACCGCCAGACTACTCGGCTAACTCCGACCCACCTCCCAAAGCCGGAGCAATCTGAGATCGCACGCAGCTTCAGGGGACTTGTGGTTGATTACACTGCGACACCCATACGTCAGCGGTAACACGTCGGAGAGATATATCCACCCCGGCGAGCAGAGTTGGTCACCGGGACGTTTAAATCGCCCCAGGCCCCCATTGGGGCTCTACGTGAGTGTACATGACTACTGGTCCGGGCTCCGCACCTAGACTTGCATATAGGGGCAGTATGAAGGGTCCACTATTGCTTCGTTGCTGGGCGCCCTGTTGGGCCACACAAGTCGGAAGTCGCGCTCGAAACCGTGGGACAGGACCACGGAGATAGGAAAGATCCCCGCTGGTGAGACGGGAGTTATAAACCTAAGAAACTTAACCTAATAATAGATATAAGAACTAGAAGGGGAAGAAGAATGAAGTCTCATCAGGCATTCTTAACAAATCCCGACATGGTAACGGACGTGGCAAAAACTAACAGCGGGGATGGAGAGGTGAAAATGGCTGTGATGATGTGGTGCGCGTTGCGCATGCAATGGTGGCCAGCGAGGAGAAATAGACCGATGAAAAATACGAGAGAATGAGAAGGACTGGGTGGTGATAAAGCGATTAATGTTCGAAAAGAAAAGCACGAGAGCCACCATTGCATCCCCTGGTCACCAACTTGGCGGAACCCACCTCGACCGGCCAAATAAATGGTTCACTAGTAATGGACTTAAACTAAATATGGATAACACCACTATGCTACAATTCCGTTTAAACTCAGTGAAAACCTAATAGCAATAAAATATTTAAATTGTATTTCGACACTCGCATCCAAAATTCCACAGAACTCTCGGGTAGGCCGTATTGTTTTAGTATTTTGACTGAAAGGACATGAAAGAACATAATTGAGCACCCCCGTGCAATAATGGGGTAAGTATGAATGTATTTCGTAACTACTTACAACACACATTCAGTTTTTTTTTTTTTGTTACAGTAGTGCAAAATTATCGAAATGTGAATGGGAGGCTAACAGCTGGCTGGTCTGTCTGGGCCTTCAAGGGCTGTGGCACCACATTATTCTTATTCTTATTATTATTATTATTATTATTATTATTATTATTATTATTAGTAGTAGTAGTAGTAGTAGTAGGAGTAGTAGTAGTGTATAATTAAGCATCCACGCGTAACTATATGTAGATGTGCAATAGTTGCGACAGTTACTACATTGGATAGACAGGCAGATCATTCCAAACTCGATACAAAGAACACATTAAAGCAATAATCAGAGGACACAATACATCTACATATGCCGAAAACATAACTAATGCTAACCACACATACAATAACATAAATACAGACATGGAAATCCTACACATACAACCCAAAAACCACACTACAATATGAAATATACACACACTAAAACACAAGCCAAGCAAATTCTCAACACACAGATCAATTTCAGAACACACACACTATTTGACACAACTCTTCATCACACGAACGCACCCACACAACAGGCAGCGAAGTTGAGATAGCGCCGAGATCTAGTAGGCTCTGAGGATGGTGTCGAATAGCACCGAAACAGCTGTAAGCCGCACATGCTTTCATAATTAACACGAGTAAGATCGCCATTTAATCAATTATTTACAGTAACTACATTGTGAATTTTATCAAGGGAGGTGAAAATATGTTATGTGTCATTTTCCAAATAGTTTACATTTTTAATTTAATTACAAATTCTTGAAAGTACACTAAATTCTGTTGAAACATGACTATATTGTGCAAGTTCTTTTATTTAAAAAAATACAAAGGTAAATTTTCATATCTCATTACAATGAGATTATAAAGGCCGGTTCACAATAAACCGGCAACTGAACGACAACGAGAACGAGAACGAAATAATGTTAAAATACGTGTATTTAAATGTGAGCGTTCACAATAGTTAATTGTGAATGCTCATATTCAAATGCATTTATTTTAACAATATTTCCGTTCTGGTTCTCGTTGCCGTTTTCATTCCGGGTTTATTGTGAACCAGCCTTTACTCTTCGTGACGGTATTAATATGAATTTTAGCACTGCCGAAATTATTATAGCTTTTACTTACTATTTTTTTGGAGAAATTGAACATCATTGTGACCTGCAGCTAAGCAGAAGAGAATGAATAGGTTAGGTTTTATTTACCATTGGTATCCACTTTGATTTCGTGACCAATTTACAAATAATTTAGAATTTCATTACATTTCCTGTTTCGGACAAATCTGATCTACGAATTCACTTTAGCATAGAAATGATTTCTTTTCCACGAATTCACATCTCGGCTCATTATGACACCATACTGCATCTCATGGCATACAGCAGAGCATGCGATCATTTAGCGTACGTACATACATGTTCCTAAATGCCACTGTTATATTACATACTAGTAGTACATACAGTTCCCCAAGAAGAGGATGAGACGATTGAATATTCCTAAGCCTCAGATGTAAAACACTGCGCAAGATCGGAGACCAGAGCACTGATACACAAGATAACAAATACTGAGTTACTTAAATTCAGGCTATTTGGTTTGTGACTAGCATCGTTCCAAAATTCACTTAAAAATTACAAAAAAATATGGTAATATGACGTAAATAATAGATAAATAAATAAATAGAGATATCATTAATTAAATCGACATTGTATCTCCATGACTAGATCGACACTCCACACAGAAAGGAAAGCTTTCGTGTCGTTTCAATAGCTCAGATGCTAAGACTCCTACGTGTTGTGTAGAAGAGAGGGGTTCGATTCTCAATCTATAGGAACGATTTTTTTTTTCTAAATAACGTTGAAATAGCTAAATAACGTTCAAATGAGTTTTACAAAGTCCTGAGATTAAGTGTCAATGATCACAGACAATACAAAATTACAAATTATAATATTATAAACGTTAATCTAATGAATGCCTTTACACCATTGAGATATATATATATATATTAAAAAGTAACAATTAGAATGAAATTAAAATAGAATGTAATTAAAAGATATTCCTAAGCAACAGAGACAAACTTTTACAAAAGTTTAGAGTCCATAGGCCTATGTCATTTGTTGAGTAATTATTACAAAATATTTTATTAGTAGCTTTCCCATATGTGTAGGAAATGCACTCGCACAAAACAACTTTTGTTAAATTGTGGCTTTGAACTATTTCATTCTCACCCCTTCAGTTGATTTTAACAATTTGTTCTACGTGTTTGCAATACTGTTTAATTTAATGTGAATTCAATTTTATTCATGTTATGATTGTATGAAAAAGCACTGTTGCAGTTGTTGACTAATTAGATATATTAATACTAATTATTAAATGCATCTGTTAAGTAACCAATTGGAGTATATTTAGCAAAATCTTGAATGTTTAAGTTGTCAATAATATTTACAGTATGTTATATACTATAAGGCGTTAAAAGAATTTGCAATAGATTTGGAATCCTCTACTTTATAATCACTGGTTTTATTGAACAAATATTTTCTTTCTCAGGATATCTACAAGTTTAACTTTAATAATATTCCGAACAGCTTTAATTGAATAATCTTAAGTTTGTACTTTTCTATTCAAATGTATTCTTTTTGCCTCTTCTGTAACTTTTGATAAAATTACACAGTACTTCTTGTAGTACTTAAGAACATGAGGATCATTACATTGCTACTCATTACATATAGATTCTTCTTTTTAATACATGAGATTTTTAAGTCCCTGCGATACCTACATGTTTTTACTTTTGAATTTTTTCACATCATTGAATGGAGAATATTCACTGAAGTGATTCTGAAATGAAGTGAAAAATATATTACATTTACTCTTAATATCAGTAGTATCATACAGGCCTACATTTTTCCAAGATTCATTTTGTAGACATAAATGTAAATAATCACTAGATTCAGCATTTACGACCCTTTTTCAGTTTTTAAATTAATATTTTGAAATTTTTCGGTGACATTGGAAACACTTAGAATTTGTTTATCATGTTCAGACAAGCCATTGATTATAGTTTCTGTCGAATAGGAATTCAGTCTAATTCTGTGTATAAAACTTTTATGAATTATTGTACTACTTCCAGCTTGTATGCTAGTTGGGAAAATTACTCTATGACTAAGGTTTTCAGTTTCAAGGGGTGAATTTAATTTACTTTTACGGAAAAGTTCCGAAAGATAATCTATGTTTATGTTACTATAGATCACAAATTCCGTATGAGATTTCTAAAATCTTTTAATTACAAATTCAATGTAGGCTATAAGAAATATGAATGATTGTAGTTAGAAGTCTGATTTACATTATAAAAAGCAAGAAGTTACATTCCTCGGCAAAATTCAAACTTTCGATGTTTGGTTTTGTCGTCCAATGCATAAGCAAGGACCTATTCAATGGTTTTGTTAATAACATACAATATATCTGTAGAAGTGATGTCATAACTTGCGGTT